>PVKB01007332.1:0-37704 GCA_004027205.1 Ctenodactylus gundi | reverse complement strand
TGTGTCCCCTGCAGCACGTTCATCATCGAGAAGCAGCCCCCTCAGGTCCTGAAGACCCAGACCAAGTTCGCCGCCACCGTGCGCCTGCTGGTGGGGGGGAAGCTGAATGTGCACATGAACCCGCCCCAGGTGAAGGCGACCATCATCAGTGAGCAGCAGGCCAAGTCCCTGCTCAAGAACGAGAACACCCGCAAGTAGGCATGGCTCCCCCTTCCTGCCTGCCTCTCCACACAAAAGTGCTTTTCTTCCTTACTGAGTCCTGTGTGTGAGGATAGCACTGCTCCTCTCTTCTGTGCCATCATGTGCCTACAGTCCCTCTGGTTCACTGTCCTTTCTTGCGCACACTATGGTCCTCCTGCACAGAGCCCTTCCCTAGTCCTATCTGTGCCTGGCACATAATAGGTCAGCATAGTAGATGTGCTGCCCTGTGACTGCAGCTGTGTCAACAGGGACCCATGGGAGAGTATTGTGTTGCAAGTAGTGAAGAACTGACACTTGGACTCAGGTCAGGACCTGGGTAGGAGGGAGCTGGTGGCAGGGGTGGAGAGGGAAGACTTTCAGGCCGAAGACATGAACTATGTCCTGAAGAAAGAGCATAGAGAAGGCATGCGTGGCCAGGGGACTGGGAAGGCCACTCCCAGAGCATGTGGTGGGCGAGTGAGCAAATGAGTGAATGACGCAGGAGAGCTGGTCCCACCCTTCATCACCTGCATCCAGGTGTTCCCGCCTGGTGACCTGGGGACAGTAGGATGAAGGAGACGAGCAGGGTTCTTACTTTGTTGGAGCTCTCAGCTTAGCTGAAGAGTCAGAGAATAAGACTTTTTTTAAAGTAAGGTAGCATGGCTGAAGGAATAGCTCAACAATTAAAGTGCTTGCCTAGGAAGTGCTATCTATCTAAGCACTAAGTTTGATTTTTCTAGCACCACGTAAGCTGGGTGTGGTGGTGCACACCTGTAATCCCAGCACTGGGGAGGCTGAGGCAGGCCGACTGTACTGAGTCCAAGGCCAGCCTGGACTACATAGTGCGTTCAGAACCAGCCTGGACTACTGAGTTGTCTCAAAAATAAATAAATAATGTAAGATAGTGCCAAAAAGTGGTCGACCCGAGATAAAATTGCCTGGGCCTAGATGTATGTCAGAGTGGAGTTTGAAAGAGGGGTGGTGAGCAACTCCAGGAAGGTGGTCGTGGAAGGCCTTTCTGAGCAGATGCTTGAGCTGAGATCTGAGTGAGAAAAAGGTCAGTGTGTTTGCAGAGGCAGAAGAGCAAGTGCATAAGCCCTGATGTAAGCACCAGGCCTGGTGTCGTCAGCTGTCAAGGCCAGTGGTGCAGGCTTGACCTCACTGAAGGGAAGGGAACTCAGTGAGGCAAGGGAGAGGGGAGGGGTTGGTCTTGGGTATCCTTGTAGTCCATGGTCATCTCTCTTTATCTGTTTACTGTAGTACTAGGGACTGGATCTTGGGGTCTCTGCATGCTAGGCGAGCACTCTAATCACTGAGCTGTGCCCCCAGGCCCCAGCCCTCAGCTCTCAGCATGGTTTTTATTTAGGTATACTAGAAACAGGGCTGGAGAAATAGCACAGTAGTTTGAGTGCTTGCCCAGTTGAGTGCAAGGCCCCAAGTTCAATTCCCCGGTACCACATAAACCAGGCATGGTGGCACAAGCCTGTAATCTCAGCATCCTGGAGCCTGAGGTAGGAGTATTGCTGTGAGTTTAGCACCAGTCTGGACTACAGAGCAATACCCTGTCTTAAAAAAAAAATTAAAAAGTTTGCTAGAAGCTATGGAGGCCCTAAAGGCCCCACCAAAATACAGTGCCGAAGGAATTTCCATCGTGCTACCATAGACACAGATTTCATCCTTAGAGTCCTTGCCTTGGGCATTGGCAGATTGATGGAGAAGACAGTAACGCAGAGAGACACTAATGAATACTCTTAGCGGGTAGAGGTGGGCGGTGGTCAGGGGATGCTGGCAGGGCTGACCAGGAGAAATCCCCAGCCTGCCCTCCTTTGGAGCCTGTGTGAAATCAGAGTGGCCTTGTTCTTTGCAGTGAGTGTAGTGGTGAGATCTTGAACAACTGCTGCGTTATGGAGTATCACCAAGCCACATGCACCCTCAGCGCCCACTTCAGAAATATGGTGAGCACAAGGCCTAGTTTGGAGGGAAGGTCTGGCCAGAGCTGAACTCTTGTGACCAGCCACAATCTCCATCTTCCTTTGGTTTCTTGCCCCGCAGTCTCTGAAGAGGATCAAACGTGCTGATCGGCGGGGTGCAGAGTCTGTGACAGAGGAGAAGTTCACAGTCCTGTTTGAGTCTCAGTTCAGTGTTGGCAGCAATGAGCTTGTATTCCAGGTGAAGGTGAGGCCAAGCTTCCCCAGCCCCACAGGTCACCTGAGAGGTAGCAGTGTCAGCCCTAGGCCACCTGGCTGGTTTGGGAAAGCCAGTGAGCTCTGAGTCCTCCCAGTCTCACTCAGATCTCCCACCGTGCTGCTGGAAAACCCACTGGAACTCTGCAGGCACCTGCTTTCTGCATTATCCCTGGTACTGGCCCACACATCTTAGGCAGTGGGCTAAGATGAAATATGTTGTTTTTTTCTTCTGCTTGTACTTACCTGAGCAGGGTGTGTTTGGAATTGTGGGTGAGGAATATGGTGTGGGAACAAGGCAGAGGGCAAAATGGTGGCCATGCCCCCTCAATTCTCATTTTTTGACTTCCACAGACCCTGTCTCTACCTGTGGTTGTCATAGTTCATGGCAGCCAGGACCATAATGCCACAGCCACTGTGCTATGGGACAATGCCTTTGCTGAGCCAGTGAGTCTTTATGTAACATTTCTTTTCTCCTCACCCCTGGGCCCTAGGAATCCCCTCAAGGTCAGCTTGGTCTCCTTGGGCCTGTTGAATGGTCCTAATTATGAGCAGCTGATTGTGAGCACTTCAACTGCAGGTTCTTTGGGCTTGGTCTAGGTTCTACATTTCTGGGTTCTCCAAGGTCTGTGAGCCTGATCTCTGACCTTTGTTAATGGCTGGAGTTCCTGATCTCTGTCTCACAGATCCATACCTGTCTTCAACCTTTATTTCCTCTCGAATTTATGTTTCCTTTTTGGTTGGGTCTCAGTCCTCTCTACCTCTTGACAGCGTGTGTGTGTGTGTGTGTGTGTGTGTGTGTGTGTGTGTGTGTGTGTGTGTGGACATTTTCAGCTCCTTCAAGCTCCTCTTCCCCTTTTTTCTCTCTGTCAGGGCAGGGTGCCCTTTGCTGTGCCTGACAAAGTGCTGTGGCCACAGCTGTGCGAAGCACTCAACATGAAATTCAAGGCCGAAGTGCAGAGCAACCGGGGCCTGACCAAGGAGAACCTCGTGTTCTTGGCACAGAAACTGTTCAGCAGCAGCGGCAGCCACCTCGAGGACTACAACAGCATGTCCGTGTCCTGGTCCCAGTTCAACAGGGTGAGAAGCCTGGCCGCCGGCTGCCTTTCTGAGACCACCAGAGTCCTGTCACATCTCCCCCACCTCCCAGACAGTGTGTCAATATCCACCTCCAGCCACTGTCTCCTACCATCAGGACAGATGGGAGCTCAGAAATGCAAGAAATGTAGGCGGGGTACTGTGGACTTCTGCTCAGTGGTGCAAGCCAGAGCACAATAAGAGAAGGAGCCTGGAGCTGGTTTCTAGGCCTAGATCTGTTAACTAATTGTGAGCCTCTTTTGCTCCCCCTATACCTCAGTTTCCCCGTCTGTCAAATAAAAGGTTGAGGCAGAAATGATCTTGGAGGGTCCATCCAGCCTACACAGCTATGACTCCCACCCCCATGCTGGGCACAGTGACACATACCTGTAATCCCAGCCACTTGGGACTCTAAGGCAAGAGGATCTGAATTGGAGGCCAGGTTGGGCAACTTAAGGAGACCCTGTCTCAAGAGAACTACAACAAAACAGCTCCTGCCCCACCCATCGGGTTGTCCTGGAACCCTGTATCTTAGAAGCATGAGGCATATTTATTTTCTGGTTCCCTAGAATACATATTCGGAGCTGTCTGTCTATAAATTGCTGGAGGGGGATCCCTGAAGGGGAATGGAAGGTGTCAGGAACCAGCCTGGTAGCAAGTACCTGGGACATTGGCCCAGTCCTGACTTAGCATTTTCCTGGAGCACTTAGGAGAACTTGCCGGGCTGGAACTACACCTTCTGGCAGTGGTTTGATGGCGTGATGGAGGTGCTGAAGAAACATCATAAGCCCCACTGGAATGATGGGTGAGGAGCAGGGCTTGCGGGGTCCTCGGGGTTGTCAGGGGACAAAAGCTGCCAACCCAGCAGTGACACCAAATGTTCCACACACCCAGGGCCATCCTTGGTTTTGTGAATAAGCAACAGGCCCACGACCTACTTATCAACAAGCCTGATGGGACCTTCTTGTTGCGCTTCAGCGACTCAGAAATTGGGGGCATCACCATTGCCTGGAAGTTTGACTCTCGTGAGTGGCTGTCTCACCGCCCCGCCCCAGAAGTCCTGTCTTCCATTTCCTTACCTCTTGTCTCCATCAGCCTGCATCATCAGGAAGCACTTTCCCACTGCAAAAGGCCAGAACGGGCTGGGAGTGTAGGGGCAGTGCTGCTTAGGAACCTAGCTGCTTCCTGTCTTCGTCCATCTTGGAGAGCCTAGAGTCACTGGCCTGCAGATTCCAGAACTGCCAGGCATGTCCCCTGCAGTGTCATACTGACCTCCCTCCGCTATGCCCATGCCAAGCACATGCTTACTGGTATGTACTTGCCTAGTTTGCTGGACAAAACATTCTGGCATCCACTTACCTACCCAAGCAGTATGTGGGTTGCAGTGCAGGCTAGGACAAAACCACCTATTTCAGCAAGCCTTTCTTAAAACACCACAAGCATGATTCTCCTTCTGTGGGGGTGGCTTGTAGGAATGAGCTTGTCCTTTCGCAGCGGACCGCAACCTGTGGAACCTGAAGCCATTTACCACGCGGGATTTCTCCATCCGGTCCCTGGCTGACAGACTGGGGGACCTGAGCTACCTCATCTATGTGTTCCCTGACCGCCCCAAGGATGAGGTCTTCTCCAAATACTACACTCCTGTGCTCGGTGGGTCCTGCAGCCTGACTCCTGGGCTCTCCCCAGTTGCCAGGCTGATCCTGGGACTGGGCAGGGGGAGCTCCCCCAAAAAAGCCCAAAGGTCATTTCTCCTGTGGGTTTTGGTCTGAGGGATGGTGGAGAATTTCAGGGCTCACAGCAGAGGAAAGGGAAAGGAAACCTGTCCCAGCTGTCTGCAGAGCTTAAAGCTGGATTCTCACTTCTGTTCCCCTGGGGGAAGAGGTGGTATCACTATGGGGAGGAGCCTGTATAATTCCCACTCATAGATAGTGCCCTACCCCTTTTTTTGTGGTTCTAGGGATCATGCTGAGGGCCTTCACGTTGAGCTGCAGCCCCATCCATTTTTTTATTTTTAGTGACTTAATGAGACGGTCTCACTAATTCACTAAGTTGCTCAGGCCAGGCTGAAACTTGCGATCTTCCTGCCTCAGGCTTCTTGAGTCCTGAGATTTCAGGCCTACACCACTGGGTCTGGCTCCAGCTCTCTCTCTCTGTCTGTCTGCCTCTGTCCCTCTGTCTCTCTCTCTTTTTCTGAGACAGGCTTTCACTCAATAGCTCAGGCCTCAGGACATCTTCCTGCTTCAGCCTCCCAGGTGCTGGGATTACAGGCGTGTGCCACCAAGCCCAGCTTTATGTGGTGCTGGGGGATGAACTCAGTACCTTGCACTTGCAAGGCAAAACTGCTCTGCCATTCCTCTAGCCCCTACTCCAGCTCCCTCTTAAATCAGTTTTCATCACTACCCACCCTCAGCCTTCCCCTACATTGAGAGCAGGAAGAAATGGACAGATTTTCCTCTTCAGCAGACCCCAGTTCATTGGTGGGGCTTGCTGCCATGTGTGGATCTGTTTCCTTGCAAGGTTGGGGCAGGGAGAGGGAAAGAGAATGTCTCGAAAAGAAGCCAGGAAAAGGGATAGGACTAGAGCAAGGGATCTCAGTGACCTTCAAACTGGGTCCATCAGTAGGTTTTTATTGGCAGTCTTTGGGCTATCACATCCTCATGTCGGCCCCAGTGTGATGTGGGCAGGCCAGGAGCATGGGTGGATACCTCCCAGGGACTTCGGGTCTCATGCTTATTTTCCCCTGGGCAGCTAAAGCAGTTGACGGATATGTGAAGCCACAGATCAAGCAAGTTGTTCCTGAGTAAGTGTGCAGGGCCCAGCTCTGGGTCCCCTGCTGCCTCTTCCCTCCCCCACCCTCACCTTGCTGTCCCTCCAACCCAGCACTGCCGCCTCTAACCCTAAGCTGGCATCCATGATCTCTCACTAACCTGGCTCAGCTCCTGGGGAGGGAGTGGGGCTGGCTCAGGCTGTAACTAGTCCCCTGGACCCTCTTCTGTAGTCAGAGACCCAGGACACAATGGTCATTTTCTTTCTCTATATCTCAAAAAAAGATGTAACGATGACTCCCAAGTCTGCCATCTCCAAGTCAGCTGCCACACAGCCTCCCTGGTGGCTGAGGTCCTGTTCTGTTTCTTCCCGCAGGTTCGTGAACGCATCTTCAGATGCTGGGTCCAATGCCACATACATCGACCAGGCCCCCTCCCCAGCTGTGTGTCCCCAGCCTCATTACAACATGTACCCACAGAAGTAGGTTGTGTTCTTGTGGGGGTTCACAGGGAACTGGGGATTTGGCCCCCTGGAGGCCTGTGGGCAAAGGAACGCTGAGCCTCTCTACGTCTGAGATCACACAGCCTGTGCACTGGGAGAGTAAGCTCGGTCAGGGAAAATATTCGTACTTGGGAACTATAGACATACCAGGGACCAGTCCTCACTCTGAAACTGAGTAGTTGTGTGACTTTGGGAAACCTAGTGATGTTCAGTTCCCCAATCTGTAAAATGGAGACAAGAACACACACCCTTTGGAATTGGGGTGAGGATTAAATGATACACTAAGGTAAAGCTTCTACATGGGTGAAGCTGTGGGAAGGGCTTCATACAGGGTAGCTGTTACGGAGTGGCTGTGAGTCAGGTGAGAGCAGGTTGGAGATTAATTCCCTTCTGCACAGTGGGTGGCCTGGGCTGGATCTGAGGAGGTAGCCATCTGCTTGGGTCCACCACAGGCACGGGAGTCACAAAAACCTAGATTCCAGTCCTGACTCCAGGTGACCTAACATGGCCAATGCCATTTCCTCCTCTGTAAAATGGAGTAAATATCTCCCTTCAGGTAACTTGGAGGATTGGAGTGAGGTTGTTTGGAAGCCCATTGCAGGTGCTCAGTGAATGGTGTGGTGCCTGTGATACAGACAGGTAGATCTCATTTGCCCAACCACCTCATTTTACAGATGAGCATAACAAGAGGGGCAAGAGACCCCTTCAGATCTTTCTGTGAGGTAGCAGGAGAGGAGACTAGAAGAGGGGAGTCTCCTGAGAGGCCAGTGACTGACAGTTACCCAGCTTGGAGAGAGGACCCAGCCAGGACTGGTTCTGTTCTCTTAAGACTGTGGTCACGGTGGGGCTGTCTCAGAGGCTTAGAGCTGTGAGACCTGCAACCCCCCTGACGTCCCTCTCTCTACCAGCCCTGATCCTGTCCTCGACCAGGATGGAGAATTCGACCTGGACGAGACCATGGATGTTGCCCGGCACGTGGAGGAACTCTTACGGAGGCCCATGAACAGTCTTGACTCCCGCCTATCCCCCCCTGCTGGTCTCTTTGCCTCTGCCAGGGGCTCCCTGTCATGAATGTTTCATGTCCACGCTTCTCTTCAAAAACAGTAATCCATGTGAGGAATCCATGTCAGTTGCAAATATTGCTGTGCATACTGAAGCCTTTGCAGGCATGCATGTGTGTGCGTGAGTACGAGGTGTGCCTGCCTCACCCTTGTGGTCACAGGTATGTGGCTGCAGCAACTGTGGGCTTTTTGTTCAGCAGGAGCCCACTGAGTCTGTCGTGGGAGACAGAGCTTCCTTTGCAGCAGGTGCCCACTGCAGGCAACCTGTTCCCCCTTCACCTTTTGTCTGCTCAGTTGCTAGGCTAGTGAAATTATTCCAGAAGGGGAAAGGAGAGGCAGGATCTAAGTTGAAGCTTCCACCTGCTGATGTGTGTGCATACACATGTATGCAGGGCATGCATCTCTCCTTGCACACATGGTGGCCTGATGGAAGCTTTCCCTCTGGGAGGCTGGACTTCATTCCTGAGTGATCATTTTTACTCTGTAGGGAATGGTGGTCTCCATACTTCTGGGGGACCTGAGAGTGGGCACTGGCCATAGCCATTCCTTAGCATGGTAGAGCTGGGATACTGAGTCAGGGCGGTCAGAGTTGCTCTCAGTATGTAGTTTCTTGATCCCTTGTTCTCGAGCCTGAGTTTCAAGTCCATAATGCCTTTGCTCATGTCCTACCTGACATCCCCTCTCCTCTGCCCCAGCTCTATTTCCTTGCCTGTTTACAACCTTGCTTACAAGAAAGGAAGAAAAGACTGGTACAGGCCACAGTAGTGAACAGAGGGCCAAAGACTCGCAGGCCCTTCTAGTAAAACAGAAAAGTGACAAGCAGCCAACAGCCACTTGCTGCAAGCCTGTGGCATCTGGAGTGAGGGGTAAAAACTGATTTTGGTCCACTCTGCCGGGAGGTAGAAGCTACAACAGGTCTCCCCTGCTGGCTGTTGCGAAATGGCCTGTGGTCTGGGAAGGCCTCTCTCCAGCCTCACAAGCTCCTACCTCTGAGCTATGTGACGGGGGCAGCTCACGGCAGAAGACTGGAGTCCTGGGTTTCAACTTTTCTCAATAGAGGTGGGAAAAAGAGGAGGGAGTCTTTTGTACTTTGTACATAGACCACACATTTGTGTAAAAGTGTTTTTGAATAAAATATTCTTTTCATAAGTTGGTTGGCCTGTTTCTGCTATGAGGAGTTCCCTTGGTGATGAGGATCACTGCAGCTGGAGTTGTTGGCTCATTCCTGTGTGGCCCATGCTGTGAATTTTCGCTCAAAGAAACAACAACTCCCACTTCTCTGTGGTGTCAGTGTGCTGACCACCCCTGGAATACTGACAGTGCTTCTCAGGAGGCTAAAGAACTAGGTGAGAGGGGCACACACACCCAAGGAAGCTGGAGCTCGAGGTGAGGCCTCAATAAAAGAAGGGGGAGGAACCTCTGAGGAAGGGAACACAAGGACAGCAGACAGAGCTGTCGTCTAAGCCTCTCCTTATCTGCTGCCACTATGAGTGATCTTGAGGTTGGCAGCTAAGGCCAGCCTCAAGGTGACTGGGCCAAGGGCAGCTGGGAGCTGGGTCACAGGCCAGCAGGTGGCACCATCTAACAGCTGCTGTGGCCTGAGATTGGAGGCTGGCCAGGGCAGGGAGGACTAGCTCTCCCCACGTGGATAGTCCAGGGGCTAGAGTCTTGGCTTCAGGAACGTGCACTCCGTGGGGTGGAGCACTGGGGAGCAAGAAACTATTGGCAGGTTTCTTCAGAGATCAAAGCAAGGTGGGGGCAGAGGCTTTCAACCTTCCCCAGGGAGGAGCAGGGGCCCAGATCAGGGTTGGCAAGGGGGTGGGCGGGAGGGAAAGCAGGTGCTGCCCTTGCCCTCGCTAATCTCCAGTTTCATCTCTGCAGGGGAAGCGCTGCCTGCCGGTATCTCACACTGCTGCCTCCATGGCACTGGGGCTGTGAGTGGAGGGGGTGGGGAGATGTGGAGTAGGTGCCTGTCTTGGTGGCTTTCCCTGAACTATCAGCACTGACTGCCCAGGCCCCCAATCCCACCCCCGCAAAAAAAAAAAAAAAAAAAAAAACCCAGTGAAGTGTCTGCATGTTGCCTCTGCTGAGCAATCTGAAAAGAAAGTGATAAAGGGCTAACAGTGGAGGGGAGGCCTTGGGGGAATCTATACCCCAACCCCCCCTTTAGTAGCTTATCTGACCTCAGACAGGACCAGCAGCTTTGAGAGGGAGGAGGACAACCAAGGAGGGAGAGGCCACTGTGACACCTTTCTGCTAGTGGACTCTGACCCCCTGCTCCTGGAAACCCCTCACCTGGAGGCTGGTGGCTGAGATAAGATGGGGGACCTACATCACCCCTGGAATGAGAGCTGAAGGAGCAGAGCCTGGCAGCTGGGACAATCATCTCTCAAGCCCCTTGGTGCTCTTGTCCCAGCCGGGCTTGTGTGAAAGCCCCCCCTTAGAACACAAGCAGAGCAAAGGGAGCCTCCGCCAGCCACAAACAGAGCTGCTACCCTATCAGATGGTTCCATATAACTTTTATTTCTGGAAATTAGATACAGCAATATACAAAAAAAACCCCACAATAATATAAATTTTTACACTAGGAAGTATACATCGGAATTTGCATGGCCAGGACAGCAGCTTATAAACTAGGGAGCTGAAGCCACCCACAGGGATCCCTGGGCTGGGCTGGGGACTGGCAGGGGACAGCAGAGAGAAAGTGGGCAGCTGCTCCTCTCAGAACTGCTGTTACAATCAGTTAAAACAGATCCTCATGCTCCCAAAACCATGAATGTCATAACACCTGCTCCAGAAAAGCCCAAGCCCTTGCTCTAAGCCCTAGAGTTTAATCCCGATGGCAAGCCCACTTCTTACTAAATACTTGACAAGTTCAGCTTATTGTGTACCAGAGAGAGCTGCTGGAGAAGGGAGAGCTCTATATTACAGATAACTGCCATAAGGCAGAACGGCAGGGTGACCAAGGCAAGTCCCTTTCATCTCAGAGAGTAGGGCCTTACCCCCTTAACTGAGACACTAACAGAATCTACAAACACTGGGCAACTGAAGCAAGGTGGTTTGGAGTCACCAGATCCGTCCATGCCTCTGCATCAGAGGATCATCTAGCCTACTACTATGTGTTCCAAAACACACAAGCAAGCTGACTGGCTGAGGCAGGCTGCAGGCACTGTAGGTGCTCTGTCTTCCTGGGGTGCCCTCAAGGGAAGCGGACAGTCATCAGCTTCAGGAGAGGCTGGGTGTGCACCCCTCCCGAGGGGCAGATTGAGTTTATCAGCCACATTCTGCCCTGCATTAATAAGTGAAAAAGGATTACAGGTGCCTCTGGAAATCACCAAGGGACTGTGAGAAGAACCGTATTCCCTGAGCTCAACTACACACTGCTGGGGTCGCATAGTCTGAGTCTTGTTCAACCTGTGACTCTCCCTCTTCTCTCATGAGGTCCTGAGACTGGGATTCCTAAAGTAAACTGAGTAGGAGACTCTCTAGATAAAGGAAGGAGATGTGCCACCAACAGGCACAGATGGGAAAAGAAGCCAGAATGGATCCCAGGCCTGTTAAGGCACCCACAGGAACAAGCTGGCCAAGAAACAGGGCCAGTGTCCACGCAGGAAAGGAGCAAAGGTTAGGAACCCAGCCTTATCCTCTAGCAGGCCAATGCATTCCAGGGAAAACAAAACTCTCTTTATAGAGGGCCTGGGTGTTTAGGTTCTCCTTAAGCCTTCCTAGTTCAAAACCAAAGGCCAAGCCATGGCTTCAGATATCTTTCAGGGGTTTGATTTGAAGCCCATTTCAGGTCCTATGTAAATCATCAGCCAGAAGATAGCTGAATGCTTAAAGCACCAAGTAGGCCTTTAACTGACTCCTGTTACATATAGACAGGCTATGCTGCTACAGTTTTTCTTTTTGCCCTTTAATTATTATTATTATTATTTTTAAAAGAAACTTATGGGCTTGGATAGCCATATCTTCTATTTGGATGTTAGCAAGGTTAAAAGTGCAATGCCAGGAGCACATAGCTTGCAGAAATGGGCAGAAGGATGGCCTGGCACCAAGAGGCACTTGTCTAACAACAAACAAAATGAAGCTGTGGAGAAAGGAGGGCAGGGGAACAAAAGAGCACAAGACATTTCTGCTTCCTCTCGCTGGCCACCCCCTCCGTGTCCTCCATCACAGTCTCAGAGAACACGCTCTTCTTCGCATTTAGATAAAAGCACATCACCCACATTGACTTGGTTTTCTATTTTAAAAAGTGCCCAGATTGCTCAAAGATAGCAGAAGTAGGAGATTAAAAAAAAAAATCTGGAACCACAAAGTTAGGAGATGCTCTGGGGTTTGGCAGCTTAAGGGGTGTGGAACACGGAGAGGTGCCTCAGTCACATCTGCAGCTTCCGTCCTCAGCTCCTCACATGGGGGAGGTAGCACACTCCGAGGTCAACTCCATGTCAAACGTGAGGGACTCTGCATGGACAGAGAATGCTTGTTCAGCCACCTGATACCAGCTGGCAGGGCGCGACCCTACCCACCCCCAGCTCTTCAGGGGACAAGGCTCAGGCCACCACTGCTAGTCAGTCTTCTCCTGCAGAACAGTGTAGGGTCAGAAGCCAGATTTTCTCTCCTCCTACAGGTCCCTGCCCAGCTCTCCATGTTTCAAAAAGATCTACAGCTGCCCTGCCTGACACGGCCACCTTAGTCACATGCAACTACTACACACCTGAAGTGGAACTAGTCCGAATCAAGGTGTGCTGGAGTTGTCAACAGCTCACATTTCAAAGACTGTGATATCTGAGAGGCTGAGGCTACCCTGGGATACACAGTGAGTTCAGGACCAGCTTGGACTACGAAGTGAGACAGTCTCAAAAAATGAATGAATGAATGAATGAAATTTTATCTATTTAGATTAAAAAACCCCAACGACATTGTATAAAAAAAGGAATGGAAAATTATTAAATTCTTCTTACATGCTGAGATGATAGTGTGTTTCTTTTTATTGTATTGGATGGGCCTATTAGAATGTCACACACATTGTTGCTTCTCCTGGCTACCAACACCAGTGACCAGCTCTCAGCACTGTATACCCAGACTGACTTCCTCCAAGGGACAGAGTCTGGTACAGACACTCACCAAACTGCCCTCCTGCTGAGGGCTCAGCACCTTCACCATTATTTCCAAACTGCATCAATGAATCTAAAGTGCGGGGGGACATCGGCAGGTCAATGGTATTGCTGCAGGTCGTTCTGTAGGAAACGGGGAGCGGCAGGAGGGGAAAGGGCCGGGTTGACAAGACACGATGGAAGAAAAAAAAAAAAGAACAAACACACACACACAAGCCATCAAACTCTGATCTCCAACAGAAAAATAAAAGCTCAAGCTTTTTAAACACAGGAGGTCACTCTGAGTACTAAACACAGCCCAGGAGCTTCCAACCCTTCACAGGATAACTGTCACCCGGTGTCCTCCCTAATCCTGGGAAGGTAACTGAGGACATCAGAAATGAACGCACCGCTGGGGAGGGAAGCCACTTACGGTGTTACACAGATAAACTTGGTCTTCAGGTATGGGGCAGCACCTGGAAAGAAGAAAACCGGGCTTACTGGTGTGACCTGCTGGGAGGACAAGTAGGAGGAAGGCATCAGCCTAACCAGCGCAGACTGGAAACTCTCCATCCCTGTGCGGAGATTGTCTGGAAGCCTCCACCAACCCTTGGGGTCGCCCTCGCTCTCCGTGCACGATCTGACGGCCTAGGAACTTAGAAGTCTGATTCCTTCTGCAAAGCTCTCCTGAGCTACAAGAGATGTTGTGCAGCATACCCTGTTCCAGCCGAGCCAAGGCAAGGCCAACTCTGTGTTTAATCTTTCCCTCCATTACATAAATGTTTAACTGCCTCCATGTGGCCTGAGGAGTCTATTCTAGCCTGGTGGTATCTTTTAGATAACTTCTCCGCATGGAGGGACCAACCCTCCGTAGATGTGACATGGTGTCCAGCCCAGATACCAATGTGACAGAGTCTTTAAGAGAACATGAAGACAGCTGGTGCCAGTGGCTCCAAAATCGGAGGTCATACTTGTACTATTGGCACTAATATGTCTCTACTACATTTTTAAAGCAGGGCATTAGTAACATTCCAGTTGGAGAAACACATTAGACACAGCATGGCCTTTATATATTTGGATAATGCCTCTGTGCTACAGTCCAATTAATGCAACTTGAAGGCAGGTGACCAGGACCTAGGAACATCTTCAATAGCTAAGAGACCTGGGGCAGGTACTTTGGGGTATAAACTAAAGAGTAAGAAGAAGAGGTATGACGATCATGATTCTTGTTCTGTAGTTCGACAAGTGAAGTTAGAGACTAAATGCTTACACCAAGAAGTCAAGGGCACTGCAGACACGGGCAGGAAGTTTTGAGAATTCAGAGAAACAGACCACTTAGGAAGGTGAATGGAAGACAGAAGATGTAACACACGAGGCTTCCAGAGAAACAGGAGCCACAACACCAAGGACAGCCTGAGAGGAGGCATTGAAAGCAGCCAGTAGATGGCCACCCACGTCTACTCTGGCCAAGAAACAATTATTTCAGCACAGATTCCAAAGAAACAACTGAGGCAGGGGTCTTGTGTTTTATAAATCCAACTGTCATGCCCCAACTCTGTCAAGGCTGACACTCCAGACAGAAAAGGACGCCATTCTCAGAGATCAAGTGAGCTAAGAAAACCAGTGGTGCCACATAATGGAACTGGAGAAGCCAAGAGGAATTAAAACTGAGGAAAGAAGAAAAGTCACTTTATGTATGGGCCTATGAGACTTACCATCCCCCAGCTAAGTGTAAGGCTGAGAACTCCTTTGTTGGGCCCTGGACACAGGCAGGGGCTCTGGCGGAGAAGTGAGGAGTGGGGTAGCATCCTAGGAAGGAGATTTATCTCCAAAAGACTTTCACACCATAACACTCTAGTAATGGAATGACACGGGACCTGATCACAGGCTCACTTCCCTGAAGAGTCCTGTGGGAACCCTCACATTCTCTTGCCACGCTCGTACCAAGCTTTCCACAAGGCAGGCAAACCACTCAGGCACTGTGTCTTCCTTGCAACGAGTACCCAAGGAATGGCGCCAGGTAGGAAAGGACCTGTCTCCCCACCCATGGGACCAACAGGGATGGAGGCAGCAGCCTCAGAGTGGGAGCCAGGATCCTGAAAGCAAAAGTCCTCAGAAGGACCAGCACTCGGACCTCAATGTCCTCCGCAGAAGGAACAAAGAGTAGTATGAGAGGGGCTGATAAACAGATCTCCTAACGGAAGCACAAGGTGGAAGGAGAGATAAGGGGCAGACAGGAAGTGAGAGCTAAACTTTTCCACGGTGTGAACAGAACTCAATACCAGAACAAAGGGAAAAGGAAAGTCAACTGTCAAACGAGTTTCGATGCCCTCTCCCAAGACTCATTCTAACCCACCCTGAAAAAACCTCAGAGGGAATGCTGGTCAAAGAGCAGAGAACACATGTGTGGGGCTGTGCACATGTGCCCGTTGTACAAAAACAGTTGGTTTTTTTTTTTTTTTTAAAGAGCAACTGGAGTACGGAAGACAACCCCAAAGGAATCCCTTCAAGAGCCCACCAACGGTTCTCCGATTCAGGAAAGTTAAGTAAAAATGATTGACAATTAGAGTTTTCATCAGGATGTAAACAGAGACCAAAGGACAAAGTAACAAGTACTGACTAGGAAGAGACCAGAGGGCCCCTCCATGCTGAGGACGGCCCTGGAGACAGCACCATTAATGTGAAAACAACATATGTAACTTATTAAACACACATGCTCTTGCACGTTAAGAGATCTTATTTTCAATAGCTACCCATTCTAAATACCAATCCCATGCTCCTCCCACCAGTTTGTGTAGCCAGTAAACTCTTGTCAACCTTGTTCCCTTGCTGCTAACAGCCATCTCCTCAGAAAGTCTTCCTCAGCCCCCAACACTACTCACATGGTTATTGACAGAGAAGAGAGAGCTAGCTGGAAAAGCTCAAGTCTGAGCCTCGGGCCTTCCGCCATCTCTACAGAAGGGGTACAATACAACTGCGCTTCCCTTCCCTTCTGGGTGTGCGTGTACACACTATTTCCTCCTTTACACTGGCGTTCTCCCCCTGCGGATGGGGATGGTGATTCTAATTCTGCCCTTCCCTCAAATCCCGTTAGTCACCCTATAAAGCACCTACCATAAAGTCCTTTCCCACAAGAAGAAACAAAGACTTCCCAAATTTTACTCAGCCATTTCCCTATCCATCCTCCAAGGATCCTGTAATTTCCAGCTTTTTCTCAGACTCGAGTGTTGGAAACACAGAAAATCAACAACTACCTGGGTCAGCTTCAGGATGCTCCTGGCTCTCTGGCCGACAGTACTTTCCGAACGCCTCCTCCTTGGGAATGTCAGGGTACAGATAGACGAGCGGGGATACCAGGATGTTGGTGGCATCCATGATCTTATAGCCCATGATGATTTCAGCAAATGACATGTTGTTCAGCTGCTGCTTGGTGTATGGTTCCACCGACTGGATCTGGGTCTTGCCTGTCATGGGATATGGAAGGAAAGATAGTGGAAACTACGGCCAGATAATGTTGAAGAAAATGACTCAATTTATCGTTACTCAGTGGGGAAAGTCAAATGCCAACCCAGCACTTGAAACCCTGTGTACCCTGTACAGTGGCACCCACCATGGAAACGCTCAGGCTGCCTATGAGAAAGGCTAGTTAGTTGGGTCACAGTGATAACCTGTCTAAGATATAGTAACAGAATAGGAAGAAAGGAGATACATTACACAATTTAAGTTGCAAATTTCTAGGAAAAAAAAAAAACAGCCACAAAGCAGGCAAAGCAAATAGAAGAAGCTGGAAGAACTTTGGAGATACCCCTCAAAGACCAAGCAAAGCGAGCTGCACACCATCATTGTCCTCTAGGGGGCAGTAGGAGCTTGGAGCTTGCAGCAGTCAGGAGGCAGGAGCACCAACAGCCACCAGGTGGGGCCTGCGTGCCAAGCTTACCACTGATGTCCTTCTCCACCCAGGTGAAGGTGACTCCTCCTTCTTTGCTGCTTTCACTGAATCTCAGCAGGAAGGTCCCTGGGGGCTTGGTGCTCAGGATGGCGCGCTCCCGCTCCTTACTAATGAACCCCATGATATACCTGGAGCCAAATGGGCAACAGCAAGTGTTTTGGCTCATGAGACATTCTGGGGACTCGCTTGCTAAAACAGCAGGTGACCTGGCCACCTGTGCACTCTCTACCACACGCAAGAGTGTCAACCTACCCTTCGTTCCAAAGGGCCAGGATATATTTTTTCACAAGGTCAATGATATTGTCCAGCCAGACCCAGAAGGAGAAGCCCTTGCCAGCCATGTTTTCCTAGAGAAAAGAACAATTGGAAAGCCAAATTTACCACCATCCCAACCTTTTCTCCTGAGTTTACATTGTGCTGCTAAGACTCTCAGGCCCATCTACCCTCAGGCAGGTCCTCCTGGCTGCAGGACTAGTTCTGGGCCTTTATGCCTTGCATTCCCCAGACTAACTTGCAGGTGAGCTCCCACTCCCAGCCCATCGGCAACCAAGGATTGAATAAGACTGCTTACTTTGCAAAATTTAGCCCATGTGATCTGACACCCTGAATAGTTCACACCCGGTCCTAAAGGGAAAAAAGTAAGGTAGAAAATTTTCAGTATTTAATCAAGACCCTTTTCTCCTTTTTTCTCCCTCCCCCCACCTCTTTTTATTTTTTGTGACAGGGTCTTGCTACATTGTCCATGCTGCCCTCAAACTTTGGATCCTCTTGTCTCAGATTCTTGAGTGCGTCGGATGCAACTACACCCAACTCCAGATCTTGTTTCTTGTAATAGAAATACATTTGTCCCACATTGGGCCACAGAGCCATCAGCTTTTGTGTATGTGAAGGCTGCCCCTGCTGCATAAGTGAACATGAATGTGCACAAACACATGTAGTCTAACATCTGACTCCAACTGTTCAGCCCAAGAGAGATGATGGACAACTCATCAGCAGTGACAAGGGACCAGTAGTTCACACGCACACACTAATAAGCCGACTGCTGGGATTAGAAGTTTGTATGGCACTGGAGGAATAGCACAGCACTTAGAGCCCAAGGACCTGAGTTCAATTCCCCAGCACCATATAAACGGGGTGTGGTGGCAAATGCCTGTAATCCTAGCACTTGGGAGGCTAAGGTAGGAGGACTGGAGTGTGTCCAAAGCGAGCCTGGGCTATACAGTGAGGTTAAGACTAGCCTGACTACACAGAGACCCTGTCTTAAAAAAATAAAAAGGCTGTATTTGAAGAGTAAGTTATGATTTATTGAGAAGGGTATGGAGAATGGCAAGCCATTAGCTCCACTTTCTAGCAATACCTGTGACACCATTTTAGAAATATTTATTCTTTTTCTTTCCTTTTTTTGAGACAGTCTTAACTGCAGTGCAGGTTGGTCCTGAATTCACTATATAGGCCAGGCTGGCCTTGAATTCACAGCAATCCACCTGCCTCAGCCTCCCAAGTGCTGGGATTACCGGTATGTATCACCATGCCTGGGTAAGAATATTTATTTTTGTTGGAAAAAAAGGCAGAGGATGTAACTCAGTATGAAGGCTCTGGGGTCACACCTTTATACCACCCAAAAAACTTCTAAGGTTAGAGTAGTGTCCTAGAAGAGCGAGGGAGACAGCAACCAAGAGGAAATAAGCCCTCCGCCTCATAAAGATGATCACACCAGGATACGCCCCTCACCACGCTCTGACTCCTCAGTCCAATGGAGCCCGTTTCCTGGTATCTGCACAGTTCCTAGCTCAGGAAGATGCTCAGGGCATGCCACTTGAAGGAGCAGCCCGAAGGACCAGACTCCCTGTCTTAGGAGGGCAAGGGAGAGGAGAGGAGAAAGGCCAACCTAAGAGCTTCTCCGCCAGCGTAGTCAGTTGCTCGATGCTCAGCCCTCGCTTCGTGGTGGAGGAGAACTGCCAGCTTAGCACCTCGGCCACTTGATCCCAGGTTCCGATAGGGGGCTTGGTGAAGAAGTTCACATTCTATTGAAAGGAACACAGCTGCTCATTTAGAGGAGTGGGCAGTGCTAATGACTGGCACCAGGTAAGCAGAAGCTGCAAGAAAATGGGGTTTCTGAAGGGTGCGGCACTGACCTTGGGGTTGTTGGTCAGCATGTTATACCACAGGATGGACGCCCAGGCGTTTGGCATCTGACAGATGTTGGAGATGACCACAACTGGCAAGGAATGCGTCTGTGGGGTGCACAGGGAATGAGTTATGAGAGGTGGTGGGGCCCTTGCAGCTTCAAAAATCTCTTTATCCACATGTCAGCTTTGGAATAAAAGCGCATGCCAGGAATCACACCTGGAGCCAGCTCTAAACGAGGAATGTGACTGAGTCAGCTCAGTGCCCAGAGGGATGAAATGCCAAACATGGGCCTCAAGACCCAGGCTGCTATCTAAACACAACCAGTAACTTCTAAAGTCTGACTGACTCAAAACTTGACTCATGCCCCCAGATTCCCCAATTATAAGGCCAGAAGGCAGTCTCCAAAAATTAAAGAACCCACAACTTTCCATGAAATAGACAAGTCTCAGAAACTGAAGAATAGGATTCTGCTTTTCTCGGTCCATCCTAATTTGAAAAGCAAGAAGACTGGGAATTGTGAATGCAAATATCAGCATTTTCTGTATGCTGCAGATAGTGGCTGCTAAGACTCTTATGCCCAAAGCTTATAAAGTTGGCTCTAACCAATTTCTACATATGGATTTTCATATCACATTTACATGTGTTTTCTAAGCTCGTGACTTTATGCTTGGATGGAATATTAAGAACTTTTTTGGAAAAAAATAACTACAGTGCTTGGCAAATAATCATCCTCCCATTATCCTAGTGAAAACCCCACTAGCAATTCTGTCCTGCCAGGGCCCCCTGGATTCTGCTGCAGAACTCACCTCGAGGTCAATCTTGAGGCCTTGGTGATACACCTCAGTCTCAAAGGTAATCAGATGGAGCTCCTCAGTCACAATCAGGGAGGCCTACAACAACAGAAGCCCACTCGATCTCAGAGGGGGACCCTCAGGACTAAAGGCCACCACAGAGGAAGGTGACGTGCCACGGCCTGGCTACCTGAAAAAGGGTAAGCCTCCAGGTGGCTAGACAAACTGCTAGACACGATTCCAAGCACATACTCTGCTGTACATGACGACTTTCCAGTGCTGTGACCCTCAACAGCATTGCCTGCTCAATTTTTAATTGTATTACACAGGTCCAACAGTTCCTTATAAAGCCTGGAGGACCCAAAGAACAGCAGAACAACACATGCCTGCGAATTGGCTGCTCAGTTTACTGGAACTTGGGTTTCTTGCCTTTGTTTCTTCTCCTTTGTGCCAAGGGTTGAACCCAGGGCCCTGTGCATGCTAAGCACGGGCTCTCTTTCTCTCTTCCTGCAAAAGCAACTACTATTTTGTCTTCTGAGTTTATCATTTATTAGCTTTTCTTTAGTTTATACACTTCTCTAAACAATTACATACTGTTTAGTTGGGGATGTCTATGGAATTATACATAGGAACCCTACACAACATTCAGTTGTCGCTCACTCTTCAATGTGAATGAACCCACGTGGACATGGCATCTGCAATGTGTCCCTTTTCACAGCCATACGCAATTCTGTCACATAACTATTCAGCAGGTCATTTCTCCATTACAGTGCTGACGAGCAGATGTCTGGGTTATATTCCTCATATGAAATCAGCCTGCAGCGCCATTCTGCACACATCTCCTGCTATGTGAAGATTTCTCTAATTGTTAAATTCTAGAAATGCCACTGCTGCTTTACAATATATGGCGGATTTTTTTTTCCCCCTGTGCTGAGGGTCCAACCTAGGATGTTGCACGTGCTGGGCTAATGCTCTATTACTGAGGCACATCTCCAGCCCAAGGTATTACAATAAAAATAACTGAATGATTGAAAACTACTTTCTGGCCATATGTACTTTTATTTTGTAGGGGCTTTTTTTGACACTAAGAACATGATCATCTGAATCAATAACAGACAAAAATACCTAAGGGGGATAAAAGACAGGTTTTTGTTTGTTTTTTATGGTACTGGAGACTGAACCCATCTAGGGCCTTCAACACTGAGCTGCATCCCAGCTCTTTTTTAATTCTGGGTTATAGGACAGTCTTACCAAGTCACTAAATTGCTATTGGCTGGGTTTGAACTTAAGATACACTTGCCTCAGCCTTCCCAAGCGCTGGAATTTCAGGCCTGCACCACTAGGCTAGCTTGTTTTTATTTTGTAGTGTTTCCGTCCAACTTGTTACATATACACTCTCTAATCCACCTCAAAGAGAAAAACCAGGTCACTAAAACTGTACCCAGGCCAGCATCCTGTGAGGCCGAGACAGAGGATCACAAATTCAAGCCTAGCCTGGGCAACTTTGTGACTTAGTTAGATCATGTCTCAAAACCAAAACACAGGCTGTGGATGTACCGTAGTGTGAAGGCCCTGGGCTCAAAAGAAAAGAAAAGCAGCTCACTGGCAGAAGTTGGAAGGGGACTTTGGAAAGCCCCGGCTAAAGTGGAAGCTGTTCTTCTAGCAAATGGGTGTGGGTAAGAACTTATCAAGGGACTTCCCACTGCTCCTGATTGAGGAGCCAACTCCCCCGATGCTCCATACTGCTCAAGCCACAGAACTCCACGGCCTACGTGACCTCTGAAGTATCACGTTGGCCCACTGTGACTTTTCTGAACGATGACAGTTGAAATAACAGGTTAAGATCTCTAATTCTGGGCCATCAAAGAGCGCTTTCCCTCTCTGAGAAACCCTCCATGTACCTTTTGTCTCCAATAAAACTTACGTCACAATTGGCACGGCCCCCATTCCCACATCTTTGCTCCCTCAGGGTCTGGAAGAAAGAAAAAGCCATGGATCACGTTAAGTTGCCCCTGCCCTCCCTCCACCAGGCGCCTCAGTGAAGGAGGTCCAGATCGTCCCACTTACCAGGTGCTTGAATTCTGCAGAGAGGCTGCCATTGTTGGACTCCTCCATGTTCATCACTTTTGTGTTTGTGCCCAGGATGTTAAATTTCCGGGATCTGAATCACAGGAGAAAAGCCAACCCACATGGGTGACTGAGTAGCCAAAGGACAAAAATCAAACAAAACAAGAGTCTAGGCTGAACTTACCCCCTGAGAGCTGCAACGTCCCCAGAGTCTCTGTTAGGAACACAGATGAAGGTTAATAAGACAGGGCCTGTGTTTCTCCAAAAAGCCTACTGTGACCACCTGTTTACTCTGATGGGAAAACTAAAGTGCTTCTGGGAAACTCTAAACTATTCAGTTACATTTCAGATATGAAACACAAAACCCTGGAAGACTTAAATAGTAGACACAGGTAGGTGCCTATCCACCAACGTCTCCCACCCAAGTCTACTCTCTCCTTCTGCTCAGACATCCTCCGTATCCCCAGCTCCAGGGAACCCCACCACCACCACCACCACCACCATTAGACAAGGAGCCAAGGGTGAGCAGCGATCGGCATCTTTTCAATCAGACAGAAGCAGGTCAATTCTATCTCAAGCTTGATTTATTCACAGCTTCAACTGAACATGGCTAGGAAAGCACATGGCCCTTAATTGCTCTGACCATGTAGCAACTCAAACAGGAACCTTGGGGGCAGGTGATACTTATGATGGCAAAGAAGACAGAGAGAAGATCCTGGGTCCTTGAGGACATCCCTGAGCCACTGATCTTCCAATCACCAGGAACTTGCCAAAACTCTGCATTCCCAGTTGTGTTGAGTTGCCAATTTCCTTGTAATTTTAGCTGCCCTGAGTTGTGTGTGACGGCTTTGTTACTCTCTGCAACTCAGAGCTCCTCCAACGAAACAGGGGAAACCCTCTTCCCAGTGTGATCATTCTCTTTTAATTCTATGTTTTTGAATAGATCATTTTCATAGTCATATTTCTCAGCTGATACTTCTTCTAAATTTTGAGTGCCACTTAAAAAATTCTCTCCATTTCTATATACTCAATATTTTTACAATAAAAGTAGATGCTATTAAATAGTACATTTTCATTTCAGGTTTATAGACAAAAACTGTTTTTCAAGCATTCATAAGACATCTTTCTATACACCGCATTTTAGAACCTAACAGTGGGGCTTCTTCTTGGGTAGTAGAAGCTTTTACTTATCTGTACTAGTTTTTCTTTCTTTCTTTCCTTTTTTCTTTTTGAGGCAAGATCTCACTCTGTAGTCCAGGCTGATCCTGAACACACTATGTTGCTCAGGATGGCCTCAAACTCACAGCAATTCTCCTGCCTCAGTCTCCCAAGTGTTGGGACTACAGGTATGGGCTACCATGCCCAGCTATTATGTAGTGCTGGGGAATCAAACTTAGGGCTTTGCACTTGCTAGGCAAGTGCTCTAACTGCTGTGCTATTCCTCCAACCCTGTATTGGTTTCTAAACAAAGACTTTTTTTCTCAAGATACTTTTGTTAGAGCTGGGCACAGTGGTGCATGCCTGTAATACCAGCATTCTGGGAAGCTGAGGAAGGAGGATCACAAGTTCAAAGCCAGGTGGGCTGGGTACCTGAGCAACTGAGAATTTCTCAAAACCAGAGTAGGTTCATAGTGAGTTCAGGACCAGCCTGGACTACAGAGTGAGACCCTGTCTCAAAAAAAAAAAAAAAAAAAAAAAAAAGTAGAGTAGGGAAGGTTGGGGCTGAAGCTAACTATAAAGGCACTGGGTCCAATCTCCAAGATATCCTAATGAACACATACATACATGTTGAATTTATTGACAGAGCATTTAAAAAAGTAAAATTCTAGCCTCTCAACCACATCCCCAGCACCAAGCTGTCCTAAAACCACTTACCAAAATAACTCATGCATGGCTCATTAATGTGAGACACCATTTTAAACATGTATTCATTCCTTAGATAAAGGTGATGTATATACGTGAACCTGAGATATTATTTCAATGATCAATCAGCTTATATTTGCCCTTATAACACACACTGATGTTGTAACTGGAATTTCATGATACATTCAGTATCCAGCAGCATGGCTTCCCATATCATGTTTATTTTTTTACGTATTTATTTTCAGTACTAAGGATCGAAGCTAGGGACTTAGCACTGAGCTCTATTTTTATATTCTGAGACAGGACGGGGCTCAAACTTGTAATCCTTTTGCCTCAGTCTCCCAGAGTGCTGGAGTTACAGACCTGTTCTGCCTCACCTAGCTCATTTATCTTTTTCTTTTCTCCAGTAGTGCTGAGACTTGAACCCTGGCCTTTGTGCATGCTCGATAAATACTCTACCTTTGAGCTATATATTCCCAGCCTTGGGAACAATTTTTTTTTTAAAGATAGATCCTTGGATACATCCAGGGGTGTCACTCAGTGGTTACAGTACTTGCCTATTGTGTGAAAGGCCCTGGGTCCTAACACCACATCAAAAAAATTAGCCAGGTATGGTAGCATATGCTTATAATCCCAGCACTTGGAAGGCTGAGGCACAAGGATCAGCATGAGTTCAAGGCCAACCTGGGCTACCAAGTGAGTTCAGGATCAGTCTGGACTATAGATTGACAGCCTATCTCAAAAATACATAAATGAAATGAAACGAAAGAATACAAGATCCGTCCTTTTCATATATTCTACATTTTATATAGTATGTGTAGATTACATTCACAAATTAAAAATAAACAAACCTGAAGAAAAAGACAGACTGAAGGTCATGGCCACAGTACCAATCACAGCTCACAGCTCACGCCCGTACCACTAGCTTTGTGATTTCTGTGCCAACATGTACTTGACAATATACTACACTGTCTCTGAAAACATTTGCTCACATGATGAGCATCTCTGAATGCATACAATCTATAAGGTCAAATGATGTGTGGTAAAGGTTCCCATTTTGTGTTCCCCAAAAGAGCCATTCAGTTTAGGAATACTTACTTATCAATGCACACTTTAATTTTAAGCTGATAATTCAACTCAGGGAATTTGACCAGCAGCCTATTAAAAAAAAAAAAAAGTTGTAAGTCAGTAGTCATCTTTGCAACAACCTGTAGTTTAGTTTAATGACTCCTGTAGTTTATAACTCCTCATTTCTAAGAAGACAACAAATCACAATCTCCAATTCTCCCTCCAGCTCTGGCCATCTCTGATCTGAAACTGAGCTTTACCCCTTCGGCTGAAAAGTACTGGGGGAAGAAAGAACAGCTTAAGAACTAAGGACTTTGACACAGTTGTGTGGGATTCACATTTAACGAAAAGGTTTGCAGGAACATGCTCTACAGCTCTTATTTTATGAGACCTGAAACCCAATACCATACTCAATTTATGCACAGGCAACCCCTCCACACCTGTCCTGCCCCAAGCACGAGGTAACCCTTACTTCACCTCTCTGGGTCCTCTCAGCATTTCTATCACTAAACCTTAACTTTTCCCTTAAAATCCATGGGAAAGAACAGAAGTATAAACACTGTTTTGCCTCTTTTGGAGGGCACAGGAGAAGCGACTGCCCAGCTGCTTAAGCCTATAATCGCAGGGATGAGCCCGGATAGCCTGAAGATTACAGCTTTCTCCCTTTATTGCGGTGGAAGGGGATGAAGAAGATGGAATGCTGGGAATGCACCCAGGGTTTTATGGTGCTTGGACAATAGCTTTACCATGGAGCAACATCCCCAGCCCAGGTTCTTTGGTTTATGACATAAAAATCAAAGAACAAGTTGATGTCATACCAACAAATTCCATATCCTCAATAAGAGGCCTAGCTCAGCATTTAAAGTGCTTGCCTGTAATCCCAACACTTGGGAGGCTGAGGCAAGCAGATTGTCCTGAGTCCAAGGCCAGCCTGGGCTACACAGTGAGTTTAGAATTAGCCTCGAGTGAGGAGACCTTGTCTCAAAAAACTAAAACTGTGAGGCCAGGCACAGCCGCATGTGCCTGTAGTCCCAGCTACTC
Organism: Ctenodactylus gundi; assembly: GCA_004027205.1. Classification (NCBI taxonomy): domain Eukaryota; kingdom Metazoa; phylum Chordata; class Mammalia; order Rodentia; family Ctenodactylidae; genus Ctenodactylus; species Ctenodactylus gundi. The sequence goes on along the minus strand of PVKB01007332.1, from coordinate 11,934 downwards.
AGGAGGCTGAGTCATGAGGACTGCCTGAGCCCACGAGTTCCAAACACAGTAAAGACTCATCATAAAAAGAAAAGAAGGGGCAGGAGGAATAGCACAGTGGTTAAAGTACTTGCCTAGTAAGGACAATGCCTTGGGTTCAATTCCCCAGTACCCCATATGCCAGGCATGGTGGTGTACACCTGTAATCCCAGCACTCAGGAGGCTGAGGTAGGAGGATTGTTGTGAGTCTAAAGCCATCCTAGGCTACACAATGAGTTCAGGACCAGCCTGGGATACAGGGCAAGACCCTGTCTCTAAGAAAAGAAAAGAAAGGAAAAGAAAAGAAAAGGAAAGGAAAAAGACAGCAGGGTTGTGGGTATAGCTCAGCAATTAGAGCACTTGCCCAGCAAGTGCAAGGCCCTGGGTTTGATCCCCCAGCACTGCATTAGCAGGGTGTGGTGGTGCATGCTTGTAACCCCAGCACTTGGGAGGCTAAGACAGCAGGGTTGCTGTGAGTTCTAGGCCAGCCTGAATGACAGACAAGACCCTGTCTGGGGAAAAAAAAAAAGAAAGAAAAGAGAAACGAAACCCTGGTTGCCAATTCTACTCTGGCCCTAAGAGTGTCCATCAATAAAATCTCTACCAAGAGCAGACGTACCAAGACCTACCTGACTTTGGTTGTAAACTGGACCCCAGTCTTGATGACTAAGGGCCGGTCGGGATGCATGGGCATGCAGGGCTGCCGCTCCACCACAAAGGCACTGAAAGTGAAGGGAAAGATGGCTTGTCACACGCTACTGCTGTCAAAGGTCATCATTTTGTTTCTCTGAAGTCAGCCAGTCTCTTACTTCAGGACAAGTTTTGGTTTTTGCTCTTGTTTTGGGGGGATAATAAAAGGGGACAAGGACTCTAAGCAACCTTTTCATTAAGTTTCTGAACAGCTCCACGATTCTCTCCTCCAGCATCGGCCGGTGCTGTACAATGGGGTCCCCTTTGTAAGAAACTTTTTGTTGCAGCTCCTCTAATTTCTTAATTTGTTGACGAGTCTGAAGTTGAGATTCTGCTAATGAGGTTATCCTGCCAATAAAATAAGATAGTTATCACTTATCTGAGTATACACAGATAAACTGGGGAAGACAAGGGACTACGCCAGGTTCAAGAACTAAAAAGTTCCTAGGGCTGAGGATGTAGCCCAGAGGTAGTGTACTTGCCTTGCATATACAAGGCTCGGTTCTATCCCCAGCACTGCCCCTTATAAAGAACACATATTGTTTTAGACAAATAAAAATAACTTCAAGTTAAACATTTAGTCTCTGTGTGAAATACAGTTAAACCAAAAGCCTTATTTAAATTAAGAAATTAAGCATATTTAAAATACAGTAATGCAAGTATAGTTTTATTTTTAAAAATTACCTAGCTAGGTGTGGTGGGACACACCTATAACCCCAGCTACTCAGGAAGTAGAGGTAGGAAGTTCACCAATTCAAGACCAGCTTAGCTACTTAGGAAGATCTTGTCTCAAATTTTTCAAAAAAGGGGGGAGGTGCTGGGGATGTAGCTCACAGTGAAGGCCCTGGGTTCACAGCACTCATACTAAACACACTAATAAAAAATTTAAAATGAACTTCAAAAATGACTGGGAATATATCTTAATAGTATGCACACACAAGACTCTGTTGTTAATCCCAGCACAGAAAAAAAAATTGCTCAAATGAAGTAAAAGCTTTAACTCTTGGACTTAATTTGAGCACGTGAAAGTCCTTACATCAGAGTAATAGGAGCTGGTGAGTGTTGCTCAGTGGTAGAGAATTTGCCCAGTGTGCCTGAGACCCTGGTCTTAAATCCATAGCAACAAACACACATACACAACACACCAGCTCCTTGGGCCTGTGGCTATGACCACGATTCAACCCAGCTGCTTTTTTTTTTTTTATGTCATAGGCTCTCATTCTGGAGTCCAAGCTGGACTTAAACTCTCAGTCATCCTCCCACCTCAGCCTCTGAGTGCTGGGATCACAGGCGAGCACCACCATACACCACACCCAGCTTATGTGGTGCTGGGGAATGAACTTAGGCCCTTTGCCCTTGCTAGGCAAGTTCTCTAACCACTCTGTATTCCTCCAGCCCTTCAACCCAGCTTTCTAGAAGGAAAAGCCTCTGTTGCACTTCTGACCAGTTTTCTAAGCGATCCAGGCAGATGTTGGGTGGGCCTCCAATGCATGCAATCTGCTGGCGCCTCTTCCAGTCGGCCAGCTCTTCGTCCGTGAGTGTCTTTTGTACGTACTCCATTGCAGACAGAAGCCCAGCCAACTCACTCACAATGCTCTGGGTGGAAACCAAAACAAAGTCAGAAAACTTGTTCCCAGATTGTCTCTAACCGCATTCTTTTGTCAGTTCCAGAGAAGGAACTTATTAGAAACCAGTCGAGTTGTGACACTAGAGGTACATGACACCAAGGGAAGTTGTCCCAGTCTCTTACTCTCCGCATCTGGTCCAGCGCTGTGAGCATCTGCTCCAGCTGCTGCATCTTCTGTCTGGTCACTGATTGGTTGTTTCCATTCAGATCCTGCATGTCTGTAGGGGAAGGAAGGACTTCTTGTCTGAGGGAATATTCTCAACATTCAAAATGAGACTCCTGAGCCAGGCCTAGAAGTGTATGCCTATAATCCCAGGTACTCAGAAGGCTGAGGCAGGAGGAGCCTGAGTTTCAGAACAGACTAATCAACACAGTGAGATCCCATCTCAAAAGGTCTAGCTGAGCTTAATGGTATATATCTGTAACCCCAGGAAGTTCCTAGCCCTTGCAGGATCTCAAGTTCAAGTTCGAAGTCAGCCTGGGCTACAAAGGAAACTCAAGACTAACCCTGACTACATAATGAGCCCCTACCTTAAAACACAAACACACACACAAACTCTACTGAGTGCCAGAAGCTCCTCTCCACCTCCCACCATGAAGTCTGAACACAGAATCAAGGCAAACAAGTCTTTAACCAATAACACAGACTCACTTTCTAAGGGAGATTATAACATCTCTAATATTCACTTGCCTCCTTGGCTTTTGAGGGTTTTATAGTTGAAATCAAAGTCATCCTGGAGATTCTCTACCACTTTCATTTTCTGTTCCAGATCCTGTTTAAAACAAATAAAACCAAAAACAGAAGTAAAACAGGGTTTCCTTGGTAAGAGGGGAAAGGAAGCTTCTGAGAAAAATGAAAGGCTGCACGCAGCTCTCAGGCGCAACACCCCAAGCCAAGACTCCCAACCCAAGACCTGCTTCACCTGTACTCGCTTCCGAACGTCCTGAAGGTGCTGCTCCAGCATCTGCTGCTTCTCGGTCACCACAGCGGCTGTGGGGTGGTTGGCCTGACCCCCTTGCTGCCAAAAAGGAAGTCAACACACATGTGAACACGTAGAACATGAAGCGAGAACCTCCCCCGTCCACCCCTCCCCTACCCTTTCCATTCGGCTCGCCATGCTATTCTACCAAGAAAGGGTGATGAACAGAGACACCTGCGCTTGGGTGTGGTGCTGAGCATACCCTTAGGTTGCTATACCTGTGTCACTGGCTTTCCACCAGCAGCTCATGCCATCAGCCCACTCTCTTTGTTGAAGTAGGAGTCCCACATATTGAGCTAAGACATGGTCCTTGTCCTACAACAGCTCATGGGTAAGTAGGTCAAAAAAACTCAAAGAGATGGGATGAACCTCAGTGGTAGAGCCTGTGCTTTAGCATGATTAAGGCCCAGCACCACAAAACAGCCCATGACAGGAGATGGCAACAAATATTTAAACATAGTATGCAAGCTGGGTGTGGTGGCACAAGCCTGTCATCTCAGCACTTGGGAGGCAGAGGCAGAAGAATATCAAATTCGACACTTTCCTAGGAAACACAGTGGTGCCCTGTCTCAAAATGAAAAAATCAAAAGGGCTAGGAATGTAGCTCAGTAAAAAGGTCCTGGGTTCAATAACCAGTACTACAAAACAAAACAAAACACACACACACAACAACAAACATGGTGTGCAATATGTTTCTGTGGAATAAAGAGGATAACATCTCTCAGCTCTAGGCATAGTGCACATCCACAATACCAGCCCTGAAGAGGCTGAGGCAAAAGAATAGCAGATTCAAGGCCAGTCCAAGCTTCACAGACCTGCCTCAGATTGGAATTCTGAATAGACACATTATCTGGGGTGGGAGGGTCACCCTGAAAAGATCAGTTAGGCCATGAAACTTAAAACCTAGCTAGGTTTTACCAAAGAATAGTAATTAGATGTTGTGACAGAAAGAAAAAAAAATAACAGTGTAAAAGTTACAGCAATCAAGACAGTAAGTGTGTAGTGGCCCAAAGACAGAGACAGCCATCAGTGGAGCAGAATGGAGATGGAACAGAAGAAAGTAGAGGAAAGATGTTATCTACCTAGTTTTCCAAGCTAAAAATCCCCAGGCATCTGATTTCTTCCTTGATTCCACAGTCACCAAGCCTGCTGGCCTGTACCGTGTAATCTCTCACATCCATCTGAGAGCCCAGGGCTCAGTTCAGGACCCAGCTGCAGGTCTCTTAGCTTTGCATCTCACTTACTTCCAATCTGTTCTCTCCATTGCTATTGGAAGTCTCCACAATAGGTCTGAACCTGCCACTCAGGGAAGGAGCCATTCTCTCTCCCTTTCTAGTGCCTACCCAAGCCCACACAACACAAGCATTTTAGAAGTCTTGGGACTCCACCCCAACCCCTACTGACTTTCCCTCTGGTGGGAGTGACTCATCTGATTGGGAAGATTGGGAGAGTGTGTACACAGAGATCTTCAAAGAACTCAGCCCTGAAGTCGGTGCCTCCCCCTCACTCTTACCTTCCTGTGCACGCCTGGGGCACAAGCCAGGGCCTAGCTTCTATAAACAGTTCTAGAAGCCTCTCTGTGTTCAAATGATACTAGTCTAAGGTTACTGAGTCCCCGTGTGAATGGCTGGGGAGGCTTATTCTTTAGACTCCATCTCTCCACTCAAGTTCTACCCTTAGGGACAAGCCCTAGAGAGCCCCTATGGTTACCAACTCAAGCCAGGCTTTGCAGCCTAGTTCTACAAAAAAATAATGTGGCTGATATTTTCATGAGTATTGGGCTCCCCAGTCTACTTCTCAATCGGGATTGGGTGTAAAGGGAGAACACAGAGATACTCATCAACACAGAAACCTGCCCCTAACACCTTTGACAAAATGTTAATGGCTCCTCACTGCTTCCAGATATAGACATTTCAGCCTAGCACACAAAGATCCTTCACACACTATGGTAACAACTCAAATTTTCCCTCCCTATACTTGAGTTACCCCTGTGTGTACATTCTCCTCCACAGCATGTTTTCGCATTTCACCTGCCCACCCAATGTCCAATCAGCCCAATGAGCACACGGCAGACATTTAAGAATGTTCCAGATAAACTGAACAGAGACACTAACAGTGAGGCCCAAGTGGAGGCTGCAAATGTCCAACTTATAGCTCTATATGAGAGGCTGTAAACTTTTTCTCTCAAGGCCAGGTGGTAAATATTTTGACTTTCTCAGTCAGAGTCTCTGTTGTGAATTTTTAGCCAAATGGCCACTGCAGCCTGACACCAGCTATAGATAATGCATAAATATGTCCAGGTTCTCAAAAAAACTTCATTTACAAACATAAACCAACTATAGGGGCATACACCTATAGTCTCAGGTACTCAAGAGACTGAGACAGGAGGATCCCTTGAGCCTAGGGTTTCATTCAGGTCCAGCTTGAGCAATACAGCAAGATCCTGTCTCTTACACAAACAAAAGTGCCCCAGGCTAGTTTTGGGTCATGGTCAGTTTGCCAATCTGCAATCCATAGAGTTGTGAACCTCCTCGGATACTTTCTGCTTTGCTAGCTCCCACAGCAAAGATGGCGACTCCATCCAAGTTGGCTTAAGTAAAATATTTTTGTCTTGGGGAACAGGATGATGATGTAAAGGGTCTCACAACAGGAAACCCTAGTGACGCACAGGCTAGCGTTCCTCTGTCAAGCTCGGTCTACAGGGCATGGAAGATGAGTGCTGCCAAGTGTAGGTACCCCCTACCCGTCCCAAGCATTTTCTGGCATTGCTCAGAGGGCCCCTTTCTCACAGGAGTGGTGATGAGGAGGAAGAAGTAACGCTGATTTCATATCTCTATGTCAGCTACTACTCTTACATATTTTCCCATGTATGAATTAATGTAATCCTATCACACAGGTACTATGCCCATTCCCACTGGAGGAAAGGAATAGTTTGCTTATGGCTACACAGCAGGTGGCAAAGCTGTGGGATTCAAACCCAGGCAGTCTGGCCCCCTGAAGTAAACTGCTCTTCCAAGGCACAGATGCTAGGCATGACTAAAAATACTTCCATGTGTTACTTGACTATTTTATTTTTCTCCACTCGTCCAGATGCTGAGATTTCTACACTGCTCTCAAGAATATATGGGTAAGGGCTGGAGGTGGTTACAGGACTTGCTTAGCTAGGGCAATGCCCTGAGTCTGATTCTCCAGAACCACTAACCCAGACCCCAGCATCGCATAAGCCAGATGTGGCAATGCATGGCTGTAATTTCAGCACTTGGGAGGCTGAGACAGGAGGACTGCTGTGAGTTCAAGGCCAGCCTCAACTATATAGTGAGTGCAGGACCAGCCTGAACAGCAAAGTGAGACCCTGTCAAAAAGAGAAGAAAAGAAAAAAGTAAAGAATGTTGAGGTTGTGGCTCAGTGGCTAAAGCATTCGCCCAGTATGTGTAAGACCCTAGGTTAATCCACCAGTTTTACATAAAAAAATAATTAGCTGGGCATATGGCACACACCTATAATCACAGTACTCAGAAGGCTGAGGCAGGAGGTACCACGATTTCAAGGCCACCCTGGGTTACACAGTGAATTCAGGACCAGCCTAAACAATAAAATGAACCCTTTTTCTGTAGTGCAGACTGGTCCTAAATTCACCATGTAGTCCAGGCTGGCCTCAAACCTATAAGAATCCTCCTGCCTCAGTTTCCCTAGTGCTGGGATTACTGATATACACCACCACAGTTGTCTTATGTGGTGCTGGGGACTCAAACCCAAGGCCTTGAGATTGCTAGGCAAGCGCTCTAACCACTGTGCTGTACCCTTAGCCCTTATGTTTCCATCTTTGAACACGATCTTCTTTTTACCCAGAGTACTCTTTCATTCTCCGCTGTCTGTTAGACTTAGACGTTGGGCGAGTGATGAGGGTATGTACTTTTTAATGTCCTTATCAATGTATTTTTATGGTTATTGATCTATTTAAAGTTTTATCCCCCTTCTTTTTTAGCATATTTAATAATCCATACTTCACTGCACTAATAAGTATTGTTTGACTTTCCACCTCTCCCAGCCCAGGGTCTCATCTGTTTGGTCTCACCTGGGCTGCAGTGGCCGCAGTCTGGAGGAGGCGAGACTCTTCCCACAGGCACCGTGCCACGATCCGGGCAATCTCCATTGGTTTCTCAAGATACCTGCTCTGTAAGCAGGAGAGAGAGAGGATGAAAAGTGGAAGCGATGTGGACAGATCTTTGCCACCTTAAAACTCAGCTTGGCATAAACTGAAATAAGCCTCATTTGTAATACATGAAACAACAGACTGAAGACCTCAGAGCCTTAAAATTGCAGGGGCAGTGTCACAGCGATGACAGAAAGCCGCCTGAGTGGCTGAGTTTCTGGGCAGCACGTTATCTTGGTCTTAAGAGACAGGTGGCTCACTTTGTCCTGGAATATTGATTTATGGTTCAACCTTTGGGGTAGGTATTATTAACACAATATACATCAGCTCAGCACTCGACACGAAAAGTGAACATCTGGTAATGACAGGGTGAGTGTACAGAGAATTCAGAAAAGGCTAATCACTTCTCTTGGGATCCAGAGTACAAAATAACACACCTGAAGGAACTGCTTGATTCTTCGCAGATTGTGTTGATAGAGAACATTGGACTCCTGGAGGAAGCGGCTATACTGTTGGTCAATCTCACCCAAGAGATTATGAAACACCAACGTGGCATGTGATTCTTTGCTGGCTGCGTATGCCCTACGAAAAGGAAGCACAATGAAGAATGATTCTGAAACCTCTACAGGCAGAGAGAAGTCACCATCCAAGGAGGGTGCTGGGGTGTAGGCTACACCGGCATGCTGGGCGGCTGAGGCAGGAGGACCGTGAGTCCCAGCCCAGCTGGGCAATGTAGTTAACTTAGCAAGATCCTGTCTCAAAATAAAGAAAAAAAAGAAGAGACTAGACATGGAACTCAGTGCAAAGGTCCTGGATCCATCCTCAGAACTAAGAGAGGAGAGTAACCATTATCAAAAAGAAAATAAAAATAAATCTGGGGATGGAGGAATACTGCGGGGGTTACAATGCTTCCCTAGTCAGTGAAAGACCCTGGGTTCAATTCTCCCTAACCACATAAACTGGGCATGGTGGTGCATGGGGAGGCCAGCCTGGAGTAGAGTTTAAGACCAGCCTGACCTACAGAGAGAAATCCTACTTCAACAAAAACAACAACAAAACCACCCATTCATCAGTTTTGATTCTTGCACAGTAACAATAAATGCCATCAACTTAGTAATTAACAGATATTATTAACCACCCTTAGTCTACACATATAAAATACTTAAGCAAAGTAGACAGACAGGCTGTTTTACTTTAAATTCTGTCAAATCTGTGGTTAGATTATTAGCACAAAGAGATGCTTATTACCATAATAAGCAATCCCAGACCGGAATGGCCTATCTCCAGTATGGCTGAATCACCTCCTTGGTCCTTTGCCAAATCAGGTTATGTATTCTGGAAAAACTGGATATATTAACATAAACCTGAATTAAGCCAAAATTTGTGTATATATATATGTATGTGCATGCATGTGTGTACATATGGCGCTAACGCTGGAACCTAGGGCCTCTGTATGGTACTAAATGCCTAGACCTTTTGTTACTCTGAAATAAGATTTTACTAAATGACGAAATTGCTCAGGCTAGGCTCAAACTTCAGGTTCCCCTGCCTCAGCCTTCCAAAGTGTTAAGATGACAGGCATTCGCCACCGTGCCTGGCTTGAATTAAACCAAAAGCAATAGGTAGATCTGAGTAAAGGAAATACTTGCCATAATCTCCTCTATGAACGGAAACTATTTCCCTTATAGCTCAGTTAAGGGAATCACACGTGTGGATCCAAAACTGTATCTGTGACAGAATTCTGATAAAAGATATTTCTGCCATGTCACTGCAGAAATCAGAATCAGAATATACACAGGATCTTCTCAAGTAAACAAGACCCAGATCAACTTTCAAAACATCTACGACCAAGCAAGCTGTTAGGACGCCAGCAGACAGTTACCCGTACGCCCTTGTAGTACAGATGGCGCTTTCTTTCATGACTAGAGTTCTGTCTTACTTCCTGATCTTCTCTTTTCTGTCCATCATCTTTATACTTTTGGGGGGTTTCGTTTTAATTTTTGTGGGACTAGAGATACAACCCAGGGTCTTTGCAATAAACTATATATCCCTAAGCTATAAACCATTTTTTAGACAAGGTCTCGATAAGTCACTAAACTGCCCAGCCTGGGCTTAAACTCACAATCCTTCTGCCTCAGCCTCCCAGTGTGATGAAATTAAAGCCTGCATCACTGCCAGGCCCCAACACCTTTTTGGTTTTGTTTTAATGAATGGTTAGCAAAACCTGAAGCTGGAACACAATAGTATCTCTTCACTCAAATTAAAATGTAATCATCTGGGGGTACCGGGGAAGTCCCCAAGAAAGACTTACCAATCTTGACTTTCGATCCAAGGTGCCAGGAACTGCCGCAGCTCCATCGGGAAGCTGTCACTGTACAGCTGGTGAAGCTGTTCTAGGTACCGTGTGTCAAGCTGCTGTAACTGATTCCATTGGGCCATCCTGCTGGAATCAAGGGTCCCAACTGCAAACCAAAGTGAAGTGTTCAGATGGTCACCACCAGCCCAAGAGGAAGTAAACAATCTGGAAATCTCTCACTGACCCAACATGGATGTTAGGTCTGTGGTTAGGACACAAGATGCTTGGGAAGGATCCTACATATTACTTTTCCCAGTTCAGAATACATGTACATTCACAATGCCTACCTCTGGAACATCTAAGCTTCTTTTAAACTGGGCTGAGAAGTAGCCAAGTAGCCAAGTTCTAGAATCTGTTCTTACCAGAGGTATGTGAAGTTGAAAAATTCCTTCAATTCTGGATGTCCATTTCCTCTCCTATGAACTAGGGGGACCGTAATTCCCACCCCTCTGGGCTGCTGGGATATTACTCCGGAAGCTTCCAGGTCAGTGCACAACGCATGCTTCATGAAATGTCAGCACCCTTCTTTCCACGCCACACTTCCCTTAGGTGATCTGAGAGGTCCGCACAGTAAGCTAGCCTAAGACCAAAATGCAGAATGCAGGCTGTTCTGGAGGACTGAGAGCTGATTCTGAGATTCCAACCTTCACAGGCCAAGTGGACACATGCTCAAGTTCTCTTATTCAACCCGAAGTAATTTTTTTTTAGTCTCAAAGTTTCGCATGAGAAAGAAGGGAAGTGAAATACCAAGTGTACAAGTTGTTGCAGGTTTATCAATATTCCAGTGGAATGCCAGGTACGAGAAGCCAAACCAGCTGGCAGTCCTTGCCCTGGAGAGTCTGAGTCACAGAGCTGCCAGTACAGACCCAGCAATCTGAAGAAGATGTAAAAATAGCTCTGAGAAGGAGTCAGAGACCAAGGAATGGCTGAAAAATGACTGCAGCGTATGCGCCATGCTAATACATGGTAACCATGCCTGTAAGTGCCCTCAGCAGAAATAAAAGACCATTAAACAATATTCACATTAGGACCATGTTCAAATCTGCCACACAGACCGGGAGCACCACGATCCCAAGGCTTCCAGGACCTCCTTTGTGTGGAAATCCGTATGCCAATCTATATAGATCTGACCCCATGTAAATGCAGTGAAACCTGAGACTCCAAAGTTCAGTATGGTGGATCCTAGCCACATGGAGCCACGTGACATTCAAGTTGGGGCTGCTGTAAGCTGAGCCTGGTGGCATATGGCTATAATCTCAGCAAGTTCGCGTCCAGCCTGGGTAATCTAACAATTTAGTGAGACTCTGTTAGGTTAAATAAAATATATTACTGAATTTACCTTATCTACTTCTTTTCACTTCTTTTAATATGGCTACTAGAAGATTAAAAATTATATGCATATTGTTATAAACAAAAAATGGGCTACTTAATGGCCCATTTTAGATACAAGTGTAGATCATCATAGTCTACACCCTAGTTTCAAGTTAAAATCATAAAACGGCATCCCACTACACCTGTTCAATACATGTGAACACTGGGATTATACGTACCCAATGGTGTTTTCAAACCAAAATACCATAAAGGGGCTGGAGGAATGGATCAGCTGTTAAAGCACTTGCCTAGCAAGTGCTAAGCCAAGCACTAAGTACCAGAGTTAGATTCCCCAGCACCACATAAGCCGGGCGTGGTGGCGCACGCCTGTAATCCCCACACGCGGGAGGCTGAGACAGCAGGATTGTGGTGAGTCTAAGGCCAGCCTGGTTTCCATAGTGAGCTCAGGCCCAGCCTGGGCTACAGAGTGAGATCCTGTCTTTATTTAATTTTTTAAATACCATAAAAAATTGTAAGTTGTTGAAAACTGACTCATTTCTACTCTAGAACTCAGAGGTTTTCTGTTGTTATTCCTATTTTGACGTTTTGAGGGGAATGAAGGGAGGTGAGCAAGAGGTATAATAACCGTACTATTTCTTTTTCCTTCTTTTGTATTCTTTGTTGTTGTTGTTGCTTCATTTCTGTTTTGTTTGGATGAGAGAAGGTCTCACTATTTAGTCCAGACTGGCCTTGAACTGGCTATGAAGCCCACGTTAGCCTCAAACTCACCATCCTTCTA
>PVKB01007331.1:23242-37903 GCA_004027205.1 Ctenodactylus gundi | reverse complement strand
CAGGAGGAGAGCCCTGAGTCTAGGTCGGCGTGGGCTACATTCTGAGTTGAGGACCAGTGTGTCCGACAGAGCAAGACCCTTTCTCAAAAGTATAGCACATTTTAAAAAGGAAAATCTGTAACAGTGGTGGACGGAGAGGTCAGGGATTAGACAGACCGACTGCCTAAGAAGTGCTAGGCCCTGGGTTGGATCCACCAGCGCGACCTGCTAGCTGGCTGTGGCTGTGCAAGCCTGTTTACTTAGTTACCAGGAAGCTCAGCCTAGAGGATCCTGGTGACTCCCAGGACAGCAAGGCCTTCATAGTGAGTTTAGAACTTTCCTGGACCATAGACACAGACCCTGTCTCAAAAAGAAAAAAAAAAAAAAAAATGAACAGGACTTGGGGGCTGTGAGCACAGCCCAGGAGGTAAAGTGCTTGCCTGGGAAGTACAAGGCTCCTGCTTACATCTGAGGATCATGTAAAAATTTGGGATGATGGTCCACACCTGTAAGATGATTGTACAGGAGGCTGAGGCAGGAATACTGCATGAACACTAGCCAGCCTGGGCTGTCTAGTGAAATGAGGTTTGAGGACCAACCCAGACTCAAGAGAAAGCCCCTGTGTTCGCCTTTAAAGAAAAAAAAAGGAAAAGATTGGAGGTCTGGTGGGTGGGTCTCAACATGGCAGTTAAAGCACTTCTCTGGAAAACACGACTCTGAGCATGACGTAATATTTGAGTTAGATCTTACACACCATTAATCCTAACACTCACCAGGCTGAGGCAGGAGGATCTTGTAAATTTGATGCAGGCTTGGGCTACATAATTAATTCAGGACCCACTTGGCCTATAGACAAAAAAAGTTCTCAAAACAAAATAAACAAGCTAAAAACTTTGCAGGGCTTTGGTTGGGAAGCACTGCAGTGGTTAAATCACTGGTTAGATTCACCAGCAGCAGATGCTGGGGTAGTATGGTGCTGACTCTAATTCCAGGACCCTAAACGCTGAGGCAGAAGGATTACCATGAATTAGAGGCCAGCCTGGGCTGCTTGCTCCATACTAACCTGGACCACAGAGTGAAGAGCAAACTGAAAAACAAACATATACAGCACTGGAGCCTTGGCGCCATCTTCCAGGACTCAGTCCTTGCCTAGGAAGCAGGAGGCCCTCACCACCTTCCCCAGCAACAGAGAACACCCACGCTTGGTGGTACATACCTGTAATCCCACGTGTCATGAGGACTGCATGAGGTCAAGAGCAACGTGGGCTTCTACTCTACATTGCACAGTGAGACCCTGACAAACAAACCAAGAAAAACCAACACAAAAACTCATATAGGGCTGGGGGCTGGGACATCAGGCAGCAATTGTAGCATTTGCCTAGGAAGCTCGGGGCCCTTCCTTAGATCCCAAAGCACCATGTCATGGCTGTACGCGCTGACACCCACCTGAAATTTCAGCACTCACAGGATGAGGCAGGAAAACTGAGGGAGTTCAAGGCTAGTGTGCATTACATAGTGAGTTCAGGACCAGCCTCAATGAAACAGTAAGACCCTGTCTCAAGATAACAACAAAATAAAAAAAACACACAGTGCACAGGGGATAGCGTAATTACTCACCACTAAAGTGACTGCTTAGAAAACCTGAAGCCCCCGTTAGGTGCCCAGCACCACCTATCTTCTGGGTGTGAAGGTTCCTGGTTGTAATCCAGCATGAAGTAAACTAAGGGAGGAGGACGCAGTGACTGGCAGGCCAGCCTGGGTACAGACGAATGCAGAGTGCACAGCAGAAACCTGTCTCAAAATTCAAAAAAGACATTTTTTTTTTTAGTAGGGGAAAAACATCATGCATGGTATGGTCTGAGCTGAGTGATTAGAGCTCTTTCTCAGAGAGGGCGAGGCTGTGGCTTGATCCCCCAGTACCACATACGAGATTGGGTTGGTAGCCCGTTACCGGCGTTGCCAACCCTCACAGGCTGAGGTAGGAGGACTGGGCGAGTTTGAGGTCATGCCGGGCTATGGACTGAGCTCAGGAACAACCTTGACTCCAGAGCTAAATCCGGAAGAAAAACTAGAAGGGAAAATAAAATACATACCGGGCTAGAGAGCGATGGTGCCTGATCCCAGCAACAGCATGCTTGCCTGGGCAGCACGTGGCCCCTGTCTACATCCTAGAGCACCACCCAACAGCTGGACACAGGGGCACACAACTGTCATTCCAGCACTCAGGAGGCTGAAGCAGGAGATTAGTATGAGTTTGAGGTAAGGCCAGGCTACAAAGAGAGTTAAGAGCCAGCTCAAAAACAGTGAGGCCCTGTCTGAAAGAAAGAAAGAAAGAAGAAAAGAAAAGAAAAGAAAAGAAAGAAATAGAAACTTACAAACATACAGGTCTAGGCAACAGGCGTATAGTTCTGTGGTGCCTGTGAGGCATCCGTCTCTGGGTTTGACCCCCCAGCAACACACAGTAGTTGGGGGTAGTGGCATGTGTCTGAAATGTTACCACTGTGGAGCCTTAGGTAGAAGGACTGCAGTCACTTCTAGGCAAGCCTGGGCTATGTAGTGAGTTAAGAACCAGCCTGGACTCTAAGCCAAGACCCCTTATCAGGAAAAAAAAATAAAATTAAAGAAAGACAGAGAAGAGAAAAGCATTAGAACCAAGAGGCCATGGGTGTTTATCAGCTGCTAAAGCCCGTGCCTAGGAAGCACAGTCTCCCTGGTTCCTTCCCCCACCACCGCACAGCAGCTGGGCTTGGCAGCACATAACTAGAACTTCAGCACTCAGAATGCCGTGCCAGGAGGATTGCCGGAGTTTGAGGCTAGTCTGGGCTACTTACTGACTTAAGGACCAGTGACCACTACAGAACGAGACAACGTCAGAAACAGAATTTTTTAAAAGAAGGTAAAATGTACAGGTCTGGAGGCAGAGCTCCCAGGTCTGAAGCCTCGTGAAAGAAGGGCGAGCTGTGGTGGTTTGGATCTGGAGCGTCCAACAAAAGCCTCACGTGCCCATGGAGACTGCGTGCACTGGGGCAGTGGAGCCCGGCTGTGAGGGGCTGATGCTCGGGGCTAGACCTGGAGGGACAGAGCTGGTTCTGCCCTTCCTCCCAGGCGTCCCTCTGTTCTGAGATGCTAAGAGGATTTCTGCCTCTTTAGCTCTGGCTCTGGCCCCACAGATGCCTCAGGCCATGGGATTCCACTCTTTTCCACCTGTTTCCTCATGAACAGACTGACACCTTCTCAACTGTGAGCTAAAATAAGTCTTTCCTCTCTAAAGGTGTGCATGTCAGCTATTCTGTCCCAGCAACGAAAAATTAACTAAGACACAAGGCCATGGGTTTGCTTCCCAGGACAACGCAGTGGCTTGGCCTGTGGCCCGGCCCTGTGTTCCCAGCTCGGCAGCACAGCGGAGGCCAGGCAGGAGGACTGCTGTGAGTTGCAGGCATCCACAGGGAGTGGAGGCCCAGCCTGCACTACAGAGTCAGATCCTGTTTCAAAAGAAATTACCTCCGGGTCTTGGGGACTGGGGGCATACCACAATAACTAAAGCACTTGCCTAGGAAGCCCGAGGACCCTGGTCCATTTCCCAGGATCACGTGATAGCTGAGAGTGGCAGCACACACCTGCAATCCCAGAATTCATGAGGCTGAGGCAGGAGGACTGCCTGCCAGCCTAGGCATCCTAGTCAGTGGATGAAAAGTCTGGAATAGAGAGTGAGGTTTAGACTCAAAAAAGTGGCCAAAAATAAAACCCCCACATACAGCTCTGGCAGTCTGTGGGCACAGCTCAATGGCTCAAGCGCTGGCCTAGCAAGCACAAGGCCCATGGGTCCATCTCCAGGGACCATATCATAGCTGTGCGGGGTGGCACATGTCTATAGTCCTGGCAGTGGGATGGGGAGGCAGGAGGACTGGGTGGGCTAGATCATAAGTTCATGACCAGCGTGGACCACACAGATAGACCCTATCTCGCTTAAAGAAAAAAGAAATGAAAAGAAAAGAAAAGAAAAAAAGAAAACTCACCCAGGGCTATGGAGCTAGGGGAATGGCTGAGCAGTTACAGCAGTGGCCTGGGAAGAGAGAGGGCCTGGCTTGGATCCCGCAGCACCACACAATTCCTGAGTGTAGCTGCACTGGCATGTAATACCAGCACTCCAGAGGCTGAGGCAGGAGGACTATGTCGGTTTGAGGCCATCCTCGGCTGAGTAGTGACTTCAGGACCAAACTAGATTAGAGAGAAAACTTACGTCATTTTTAAAAACTGCAAAAACAGGAAGAGAAAAAAAAGCGAGAGAAAGCACACAGAGAGAAAGCACACAGGCCTGTCAGTGTAATCCAGTGACTAGAACATTCACCGTGGTTCCTGCAGGTCCAGTTTGAGCCCAGCACCGCAGACTAACTGAGATGGTGGCACACAACTGTAATCCCTGCCCTCACAAGGTTCGGGCAAGAAGACTGCCCTGAGTTCTAGTCCAGCCCGGGCTGCTAGTAGGGTGATAACTGGTCCGAATCCACAAAGTGGGACACTGCTTGGAGAAACAAACAAACGAGAACTCAAGAAAAGAAAAATAGCAAAAGAAAATCCTGGCAGGTTTGGCTTTTGTGGGCATAGCTCAATGGTTCAGGTGCTTGCCTAGAAAGCACAAAGCCGCAGGTTCTAGCACCCCAACCACCTAAGAACTTGGGGAGTCGGGGGAGCGACACAAGCCTGTGATTCCAGCACACTGCAATCTGAGGCAGCACACCTGGGAGAAGGTGAGGAGAGCCTGTGCTACCTAGAGAGCTCTGGACCAGCCTGGACTACAGAGGAGACCCACCTCAAAAACAAAACAGAAAGAAGATATCACACAGGGCTCAGGGGCTGTGGGGGTGACTCAGGGGTTGTATCGCTCGCTGGCCTAGGAAGCACGAATCCCCTGCTCACATCCCCCATCACCACATACTAGCAGTTCCTGGTGGCGCATGCCGGGAATCCCAGCACTCTGAAGGCTGAGACAGGAGGACTGAGTGAGTTCAAGGCCAGCCTGGGCTACAAAGTGTTTTCACGCCCAATCGGGACGACACAGCAACACCTGGTCTCAAAAAGAAAAGGGAAGGGAAAATGAAAAATACCGTCCCATGCTGGCTGTCTGTGTGCACAGCTCAGCTGTCCCAGCTGTTGCCTGGGAAGTGCAGGGCGCCTGTTCCATCCCGCAGCATCACAGGAGAGCCGGGTGTGGTGGCACATGGTCATCATACTAAACCCACCATTCAGACGCCTGAGGCAGGATGCTAACATGACACAGTGGGCATCTTGGGATTCCTAGCAAGTTGAGGACCACACTGGACTACAGGGCAAATACTTAAAAAACAGAAGAAAATAAAAGCAAACTACAAGAATCATTGTAGAAAGCTTGGGGTACAATACAGTGACTGCAACACTTGCCTAGGAACCTGGAGGCCGGGTTTGAACCTCCAGCACCACATACTAGCTGGGCATGGTGACACTCACAGGTGATCCCAGAACTCCGCAGGGTCAGGCAGGAAAATTACCATGCTAGGCCTGCAAGGCTCCACAGTGACTTCAGAACAAGGCTGGACTAAAGAGCAAGGCCTTGTCACAGAAATGATACAAGTATAAGAGAATGAAACACATACACATCTGGGAGAAGAGACGAGATGAGAAACCTCCAGGAAGCATGAGGCCCCAGGTTTCATCCTGCAGGGGCACAGTCGGGGGCCCTGGTGGCGCGCATCTGTAATTCCTGCTCCTGTAAGGCTCCGGCAAGAGGACTGCTGTGAGTTCTAGTCCTGCCTGGGGTCCCATGGATTGGAGAACCAGCCTGGGCTACAGACCCAGACCCTGGGCCTCAAAATAAATAAATAAATATATAAATAAATAAATAAATAAATAAAATAAAGAGAACCGAGAGAGAGAGAGAGAGAAAATTCACAGGGCTGGGGGGGGGGGGGGGGCCTGCTGGCTAATCTCTGCAAGTACAGCATCTGTGTGCAAAGCAGCTGGCTCCCGTGTAGACCCTCCAGTACGCACATGATGGACATGGCAGCAGAGACCTGGAATCCCAGCATTCAGGAGGCTGGGGCAAGAGGTCAGAGTGAGTTCAAGGTCAGCCTAGGCTAAACATGGAGTTCAAAACCACAAAGGATTATAAAATGAGAACGCCTTTCACAGACACAGACACAGACACAGACACCCACCCACACACACCCACCACCCACACCCACACACCCTCCCACCCACCCCCAAAAGGGAAAATATGCAGATCTAGGGAGCTGGAGGAGTAGCAGTAGCCTTCAGTGGTACTTGCTTAGAAAGCAGGAGGCCCGGGGTTGGATTCCCAAGTGCTAAGTAACAGGAGAACAGGGCGGCTGCCCTCCCCTCCCCTGTAGGTAGAAGACAGAAGACCAAGGACAGAGGGTGGCCGGAGCTTGAGATCGGCATGGGCTACTTCATGGGTTGAAAGCCAGGCTAGAGCACAGCACGACTATATCAAAATAAACAAGAAGGAAAACCACACAGAGCTGGCGCTCAATGTGGCATATGGAAACCTTGTTTTTTGGTCACCCAGAACCACGTACTAGCTGCACAAGATAGCACAAGCCTATAATCCCACTGTGCAGGAGGCTCAGGCAGGAGGGTTGCCGTGAGTTCTAGGTCTGCCTGGGCTTCCTACCGACTTGATGACCACCCTGGACAGCACAGAAGGATTCTGTCTCAAAAAAAAAGAAAAAGAAAAAGAAAGAAAGAAAGAAAGAGAGAAAGAAAGAAAAGAAAAGAAAAACAGGTTTCAAGGGCTGTGAGCAGAGCTCAGAAGTTCAAGTGCATGCCTAGAAACACAAGGCTCTTCATCCTCCTCACTAGCACATAATAGCTGGGCGCTGGGGGGGGGGGGGCCCCCCCACAATCTCCACACTCAGGAAGCTGAGGCAGCAGGGTTGTCAGACTTTAATGCCAGTCTGGGCTACCTGATGTGTTCAGGAATATCTTGGGAGTACAGAGTAAGATCCTGTCTTAAAAAAAAAAAAAAAAGCCCAAAGAAAAGCCAAAAGAAAAACCAGATACAGCTAGGCGGCTAGAGTACTGAAAGGTCAAAGCACTTGTTTAGGAAGCACCAGGGCCAGGTTGGATCCTCCAGAATCCCATCCTAATGGGCTTAGGGGTGTTCACCTTTAATCCCAGCACCGGAGAACTGGGAAGTTCCAGGCAGATTGATTGCCATGAGTATTGCACCCCTTTCCTTTGGCTTCCTATTGACCTCATGATGAGCTAGGACTATAGCGTGAGGGCTTGCTGAGAGACAGAAAGAGAGAAGGGGGAGGGAGGAAATGAAAGGTTAGAACATACAGGGTATGTCCTTGGGGAGTAGCTCAACAACTTAAGTACCTTCCTGGGAGTTATAAGGCCCTGGGTTTGATCTCCTATCACCACACACTGGATGGGCTGATTGTCCAATCCTATAAGCTCAGCACCTTGAAGTGTGAGGCAGGAGGGCTGTGTTAGTTGAGGCCAGCCTGGACCAGCCTAATCACAGAATGAAACTGTCCCTGTCAAGAAAAGAAAAAAAAGAAAAGAAAAGAAAAGAAAAGAAAAGAAAGAAGAAAACATATACAGGGCTGTGCGGATGGTGGAAGAGCGTACAATGTAAAACGCTTGCCTAGGAAGCACAGGCCCCTTGTTTGGTCCCTATACCTAGCATAATACCTGGGCAGGGTAGCGTATGCTTGACACAGTTGTAATCGCAGCACTCAGGAGGTACAGGCAGGAGGATTTCATGAGTTCAAGACCAGCTTCGGTTTCCTAGGCAGTTGAAGGGTAGCCTGGGATGCAGAGTACGACCATGTTTCAAAACAAAAAGAAAAGAGAACAAAAGAAAGGAAGAGAACACAACAAATGAATGAACATACAGAGCTGTGAGGCTGCGGACATTCATTATTCATTGCTTAAGGCTCTTGTTTAGAAAACATGGGACCCCTGCTTCTAGCCCCAACTCCTAAATACTCACTTGGTGGGGTGGCACACATTTGTTATACCAGTTTTGGAAGGCTGAGGCGGGAGTGCAAGGCAAGCCTAGGTTACACAGTAGTTTAAACAAGAGTGTCGACAATAGAGCCATCTCAAAAATTTTCAAAACAGAAGTTAAAAAAATAGAAAGGGAAAAACATTAATGGTCATTGACTCAGCTCAGTGATTAGAAAGCTTATCTAAGAAGCATAAGACCTGGGGTTTCATCCCCAGCACCACACACTAGCAGAGAAGGGTGGTGCTCCCCTATAATTCCTACATTCTGGAGGCCCAAGCAGGACAATTCCTGGACATTCTAGACCAGGATGGGCATCTTCCAGACCCGAGGACCAGCCTTATCTACAGAGCAAGACCCTGTCTCCAGAAAAAGTAGAATGATGCAGGCCTGGGGTGTAGCACAGTGATAAGAGTACTTCCCTGGAAGCATGAGGTTCCTAGTAAGATCCTGAAAAACCAGGCATTCGGGGTGCAGAGTGGCTCATCCCTGTCATCCCAGCACTCTGAATGCTGAGGCATAACCATCAGATGAGTTCAAGGCCAGGAATCACCAAGTCACTAGTTCCATGCCCAGCACCACATAACAGCTGAGTGTGGCGGCACGAACTTTTTCTAGACCAGCCTGGGCTTCCTAGTGAGTTGAGGACCAGCCTGGGCTTCCTAGTGAGTTGAGGACCAGCCTGGAGTAGAGAGCAAGACCCTGTTTCAAAAAAAAAAAAAAAAAAAAAAACTAAAAGAAAAGAAAAAATAAATAGAAATGTGGGGCCATGGGAGAGCTTAGTGGCTAAAGATACTGCCTAGAAAGTACAAGGCCCCTGGTTATATCTGCAAGTGCCACTTAATAGCTGGGCATGGTGGCATATACTTTTAATCTCAACACACATAAAGCTGAGGCAGGAAGACTGTATGAGTTCTAGACCAGCCTGTGTCTCCTAGCAACCTGAATACCAGCCTGGGCTATAGAGCAAGACCTGATACAGAAAAACAAGACAAACAAAACAAACACAAAAACAAAAACATCAAAAAAAAACCCATAGGTCTAGGAGGCTGTGGGCATAGTTCAGTGGTTAAAGATCTTACCAATGTAAAACAAGGCCT
This sequence comes from Ctenodactylus gundi, assembly GCA_004027205.1. NCBI lineage: Eukaryota > Metazoa > Chordata > Mammalia > Rodentia > Ctenodactylidae > Ctenodactylus > Ctenodactylus gundi. The sequence goes on along the minus strand of PVKB01007331.1, from coordinate 28,813 downwards.
CTGGCTCCACCCCAACGCACCACAATCAGCTGCAAGTGGCAGTACACACTTTTAACGCAAGCAGTTAGGGGCCTGACTCAAAAGGATGGTGTGAAATCAAGTCCAACAGGGACTTCAGAGGGAGTTGAGAATCATCCAGGAATAGAAAGAGAGGCCCTGTCTCAAAACAAATCATCAAATAAGCAAACGTAAAGGGCTAGACAGCTGGGAGTGTTAGCAGTTCAGGCACATGCTTAGAAAGGAGCAGACCCTTGCTTAGATCCCCCAGCACCAAATACTAGCTGGGCATGGTGGCACACACATGTAATCCCTGCACATGGAAGGCTGAGGCAGGAGGACTGTGGGAGTGTGAGGCCAGTGGGGGCTCCATAGTGAACTGGGGACCAGTGCAGACTACAGATCGAGAATGGTGTAAATTTTTTTTTTTTAAAAAAAGGCAAAACATCCCATTGTTATGGGCACAGCTGACTGATTATAGAGTGCTTATCACAGTAGCACCAGGCCCCTGGGTTGATCCCCGACCCCACATAATAACTGGGGTGGTGGCACACACCTGTCATCTCAGCATTCCAGAGGTTCAAGGAGGAAAAGTGCAGTGACTTTTATGATACCTAGTGAGTTGAGAACTAGCCTGGACTACAGAACAGGACCCTGTCTTAAAAAAAAAGAAAAACAACAACAAAAACAAAAACATACAGGGCTGAGAGGCTGTGGGTGTAGCTCAGTGCTTAAATCATTTGCCTGGGAAGCACAAAGCCCCCTGTTTCAGCTATCTCCCAGTACGACACAGTAGTTGGGCTTTGTGACACACAACTTCAATCGTAGCACTCAGGAGACAGAGCTCAGAGGACATCCTAAGTTTCAGGTCAGCCTGAAACAGAGCTGAGAAACAGCCTACATTATACAGCCAAGACCCTGTCTCCAAAATAACACAAACAAACAAACAAAAAAATGAAAGACACACAGACATGAGGGCACAGCTCGGTGACTAGAAATCTTGTTTAGGAAGTATGAGGAGGCCCCTGGGACCAGATACTACCTGGGCGTGGTAGGGCACACCAGCAATCCAGCAAACAGGCAGCTCAGGCAGGAGGACTGTTGTCAGTTCTAGGCAAGCAGGGTTTCCTATGGAGCTGAGGGCTAGGCTGGATTACAGAACAAGGCCTTGCCTTAAAAAAAAAAAAAAAATGAGAAAGAAATTTTTAAAAAGGAAGAAACGCACAGGGCTACAGGGGGTTTGTGGGTATCTCTCTGCAGTTACAGTACTTATCTAGGATGCAAGAAGCTCTTAGTACAGCCCCCTGGCAGCACGTAACATCTGGGCATAAGGGCACACACGCGTACTCCCAGAACTCGGGAGGCTGATGCTGGATTGCTTGAGTTCAAGGAAAGCCTGGCCTACTTAGTGAGCACAGAACCAGCCTAGACTACAGTGAGATACTACCTCAGAAAAAAAAAAAAAACACCCAAGAAGAAGTATACAGGGCTGCCAGCTTGGGGAGTAGCTCAGTGGTTGTTAAAGTGATTACTCAGGAAATGGGAGGCCCTGGGTTTGAACCCAATCACCACATATGAGATGGATATGTTTGCCAGGTCCTTTAATCTCGGCACTTTGAAGGCTGTGACTGAGGGCTGCATGAGTTTGAGGCCATCCGAGGCTATGTAGTAAGTTCAGGACCAGCGTGGACTACAGAGCGAAACCCACTGTCAAAAGAAAAAAAAAAAAAAAAAAGAAAAAAGAAAACACATATAGGTATGTGGGCTGGGGGTGTAGCTGAGCAGTCAGACCTCTTTCCTAACAAGTGCAGGCCCCTGGTTCCATCCCCAAGCACAGCAGAATAGTTGGCCGTGGTGGACCACATTAGTGGTCCTAGCATCTGGGATGCTGAGGCATGAGGATTGCATGAGTTTGAGGCCAGGTGGGTTTCCTAGTGAGTTGAAGGGCTGTGAGACCACATCTCAAGGAAGGAACAAAAAAAGGGAAGGAGGGAAGGAGGGAAGGAGGGAAGAAGGGAAGGAAGGAAGGAAGGAAGGAAGGAAGGAAGGAAGGAAGGAAGGACAGACAAACAACTACTCATCCATAAAGACAGATAGGTTTGAGGTTTTTGTAGTTAAAAGGATGAAACTTGAAACCTTCATGTTCAGTGCAGTGAGTCAGAAGCAGAAGGTTAAATATCGCATGGTCTCTCTAATATGAGAAACCCAGATCACAATTACTTCACAGAACTAATTGAGGGGAATAATGGGAACTAATGAGGATGGGGAGGGAGTGGGAGGGTCAAAAAATGAAAGGGGGAGGGTTAGTAATTTTGCTGCAATATGTATATGCACAAAATATTCAAGATCAATGTAAACATTATTGCATCTATACGTATCAATAAATGTGGAATTTTTTTGAAAAACTGCAAAAATTAAAAAAATAATATACTTGTAAATAAAACTACTTAACACAGGCAAAAAACGGAAAATAAATTCAAAACAAAGTAAAAAATACAGGGTGGGGTGCATAGCTCAGTTATTAGAAAACTTGTTTATAAAGCATGAAGCCCTGGATTTATTCCCCTAGTACCATATAAGACCTGAGTGATAGTTCACATGTACAGTAATTCCAGCATGAGAGGCTCAGGCAGAAGTGCCTTGAGTTCTACTGCAGCCTGTGTTTCCCAGAGGAATGAGGATCAGCCTGGACTACAAAGAGAGACCATGCTAATAAATAAGTAAATGAAGCCACAAAATAAAGTCCAAATGCGAGGGGAAAAAAAGAAAGAAAACATATTCACGCCTGGGGAGCTGTGGGTGTTGCTGAGGGGTTAGGGAGCTTGCCTACAAACAAGGTCACTGGTTCCATCCCCCAGCACCCCATAGCCGGGGTTGATGGCCCAAGCTTGTCACCCCAGCACTCCCAAGGTGAGGCAGGAGGACTGGGTAAGTTTGAGTCTTGGGTTGGCCATATAGTGAGTTCAAGACCAGCCTGGAATAGAGAGAGGGACAATGTCACTCAAAACAAACAGACAAAAGCAAAGCAAATGAAAACACACACAGGCCTACCCAGCTGCAGGGCACTCAGCAGTTAAAGCAGGTGCATGGGGTGCAGGAGGCTCTGCTTAGATTCCTCAACACCACACATGAGCTGGATGTAGTGGTGCAGGCGTTTAGTCACAGCACACCAGAGGCTGAGGCAGGACAACTGCATGGATTCAAGGCCAAACCAATCTGTGCAGTGACTTCAGGACCAGCCTGGACTAGAGAGATAGAAAGACCTTGTCATTAAAAACAAAAACAAAAAACAAAAACAAAACACACAAACACAAAACAGAAAACATACAGGGCTGGCAGTATAGCTCAGCGAGTGAAGAGTGTACCTAGGAATTTGCAGCCTGCTTTCATGCCACAGCACCACGTAATAGCTGGGTTTGGTGGCACACACCTGTCATCCGTGGCTTATTGGTGAATTGAGTAGAAACCTGAACTGCACAGCCAGACCCTGCCTCAAAAAAAATAAAATAAAATAAAAAAGACAGAACATACAAAGGGGGGGGAGGGGGTAGTGCTCATGCTCAGCAATGAAAACCCTTGCCTAGGAAGCACTAGGCCTCTATTTCTGTCCCCAGGATGACATAATGGCTGCGCCAAGGGGCACATGCTGATAATCCCAGCACTGAGCAGGCAGAGACAGAAGGATTACATGAGCTGAAGGAGAGTACAGGCTTCCTACTGAGTTGAGGACAGGACTGCACTATACAGTGAGACCCTGTCTCAAAAAAAAAAAAAAATCAATAAAAAATTCACGACTGAGGGGCCGAGGGTCTAGCTCAGCGGTAAAAGCTCTTGCTATGAAGCACAGAGCACCTGGTTACAACCTCTATCACTACGCAACAACTGGTTAGGTCCCCGCAGCACATCCAGCAGGTCATGGTGGAGCATGCCTCTGACCCCAGCATTCTGAAGGCTTCTACAGAAGGACTGTCATGAGCTAAGGGCCATCCTGGGCTACTTAGTGTTTCCAGGATCAGGTCAGAACACAGAGCAAGACACAGTCTCAAAAAAAAAAAAAAAAAACCAGCCATACAGGACTGGAGGGCTGTGGGCATAGCTAAATGTTTAAAGGTCCTGTGTAGGAAGCTGCAGTCCCCTACTTCTGTCCTCCAGCAGCACACACTACCTGGGCTTCGCGGCACACACTGCAATCCCAGCACTTGGCAGAAAAAGGCAGGAGGACTGTGTGAGTTCCAGGGCAGACTGGGCTTTCTGGTGAGCTGAAGATCAGTCCAGTTCACACAGGAAGACCTTGCCTCACAAACAAACAAACAAACAAAGAATATATGTACAGGCTGGGGGGCTATGGGCATACTTCAGCAGTTAAAACGCTTGCCTAGAAAGAATAAGCCCCCCAGTTCCATGCCCAGGAGCACATAACAGCTGGACAAGGGCATACGTACTTGTAATCGCAACACTCTGCAGGCCGAGGCAGGATGATTACATGAATCTGAGGGCAGCATAGGTCTCCCAGTGAGTTGAGGATAGGACTGGATGACAGATTGAGAGCTTGCCTAAAAAATCAATCAATAAAATAAAACTATGGTCTGGTGGCCCCCCTACGAAATTCACATAAATAATTGTATAAGAAGACCTCAACATGTGAAGGAGGGCAGCAAGTTGGGGGGCAGACTCCAAGGAAAGAGAGGCACCTGGGATAGTGACAGGGGCAGAGCGGGGAAAGGGTAAGAACCAGGGGGAAAAGGGCAAAAGTGACATGGGGGAGTCCACGTTTCCCCAGCTGTGTGGTTTCAACATGTTCTTGAATCTCTAGTTCACAAACATTTAAAATTTTTAATAAAATAAAACCATAAATAAATAAATTAATAAACCTGAAAGAAAACATATCCAGGGCTGGGTTGCTGTGGGCAAGGCTGGGCAGTTAAAGCACTTGCCTAGGAAGTACCAAGCCCCTGGTTCCATCCCCAGTACCACATAATTAATGGGCATGGTGGGACACAGCTCTAATCTCAGCTCTCTCTCAAGGATGAGGCAGGAGGACTGGGCGAGTCTGCGAACAGAGTAGACTATGTAGTGAATTCCAGACCAACCTGGATTACGCAGCAAGACAATGTCTCAAACACAAAAATTAAAAATCAAAACAAGAAAAACCATACATTGCTGTGGATATAGCTCAGCGATGAGAGCACTTGCCCAATAATTGTGAGGCCCTGGTTTGGTCCCCCATTACCACATACTGGCTGGGGTGGTGGCACGTGCCTGTAGTCCCAACACTCTGCACGCTCAAGCAGCAGGACTGCAGTGACCACTAGTGATTACCTGGCCTATAGAGCAAGATCCTGCCTCATGAAAAAAAAAAAAAAGTGAAAGAAAGCAAGCAAGGCAGGCAGGCGGGCAGGCGGGCAGGCCGGAGGGCGGGCAGGCGGGCGGGCGTGAACAAGCACATAGAGCTGTGCACACGTGGGCAAAGCTGGGCAGTTAAAGCACTTGCCTAGGAAACAGGAGGCCCCTGATTCCATCTTCCAGCAATATATAATAGCTGAGCTTGGTGACACATACCTGTCGATGATCCCA
>PVKB01007331.1:0-23142 GCA_004027205.1 Ctenodactylus gundi | reverse complement strand
GGAGGTCGCAGGTTTGATGCCCCAGTACCAAGTACTAGCTGGGCATGGTGGCAAACACCTGTAATGCCAGCACTTTGAAGGCTAAGACAGGAGGATGGCGTGAGTTAGAGGCCAGTCAGAGCTACTTAGTGAGCTGAGAACCAATCTGAACAATAGAGTAAGAGCCTGTCTCAAGAAAACAAGAAACAAACAAACAAAAAAAAACCCAAACAACAAATATAACACAAAAGAAGAAACATACAGGCCTAGGGGATAGAGGAATTGCCCGGTGGTTAAGCACTTGCCTAGGAAGCATCCGGGTCCCCGAGCACCACATAGTAGCTGCAGATGCTGGCATATGCCTGTAATGACAGCCCTCTGGAGGCTTAAGCAGGAAGATTGTAGTCACTTCTAATCCAGCCTGGGCTACAAAGTAACTTGAGAACCAGCCTGGACTACAGACTAAGACCCTATCTTAAAACAAAAAACAAACAAAATACCACATTGATTTAAGATGTCATGGGCACATATCAGCTTTTAAAGCATTTCCCTAGGAAGCACTGTGCCCCTGGCTTCATCCTTCAGCACCGAATACTTGCTGGGCTTGGTGACACACACCTGAAATCCTAGCACTCAGGAGGCTGAACCAGGAGATCTGCTTCAGTTTGAGGCCAGGCTGGACTACTTAGTGAGTTAACGACCAATGTGGACTACAGAACAAACCTCAAAAGTATAACAAAGAAACAGAAAATATACAGACCTGGCGGCAGAGCTCAGGGATTTGAAGCCTTGTTATGGAAGCGTGAGGCCAAGGAGATGATCCCTCAGCACCACATACTAGCTCGGTATGGCGGCCTACACTGTAATCCCAGTACAGTGCAGGCCCAGGCAGGAGGACTGCCATGGGTTCCAAGCCAGCCTGGCATAAACAGTGAGTCGAGAACCAGCATGGACTAAAGAGCAAGACTCGCCCTGTCTGAAAAGAAAGAACATACAGGGCCAAGGGTCTGGGAGGCTGGGGGCATACCCCAGACACTAAAGCACTGACCTAGGAGGTAGGAGTCCCTTGGTTCCATTCTCCAGCATCAAATAATATCCAGGAATGGCAGCCCACACTTGTAATCAAAGAACTCACAAAGCTGAGGCAGGAGGATTGGCAGCCTAAGAGTCCTAGTGAGTTGAGGAAAAGTTTAGGAAAGAGAGTGAGACCAAATCTCAGAAAAGATAAATGGAAAAGAGTAAAACATTTGGGGCTAGGCGGCTGTGGGCACAGGTTCAAGGGCTTGTCTAGGAAACACAAGATCCTAGTTGTATCTCTAAGTACCACATTAACAGCTGGGTTTGGTGGGAGACACCTGTTATCCTGGCACTCAGGAGGCTGAGGCAAAATAATTGAGCTTGAGGCCTGTCTTTGCTACACAGTGAGTTGAGAAATAACCTCGATGACAGACTGAACCCATGTCTCAAATATGAAACACAGCAAAAAAGGAAAAATATACAGGTTAGAGGCACAGCTAAGTGATTAGAAACCTTCCTTACAGCATTTAAAGCAGTTGCCTGAGAAGCAAAAGGCCCCTGCCTAGAGCATGGAGCTAGACACTGTGTTAAAAATAAAATAAATTTTCAAAGGAAACACAAACGGGGGCGGTAGGGATAGCTCGCTGATCAGAAACCTTGTAGAGGAAGCAAGAGCCATAAGCTTGATCCTCCCAGACCTACATAGAAGCTGGGTATGGCAGTGCACAAATGTAATCCCAGAATGCAGGAGGCTCGGGAATAAGGATTGGGGTGAGTTCTGGGCCATCGCATGCCCCCTACTGAGTAGAGGATCAGATGCCATACATAGTCAGACCCTGTCAAAAAAATCAAAAACCAAATATAAATAAACACATGAAAAACAAGAGAAAAACTACTTAGCGCTGTGTGTGCAGCTCAATCACTGGAGCGCTTACTTGGGAACGAGGAGGTCCCAGCATTACATATTAGCTGGGCATGGTGATAAATACCTGTAATCCCTGAACACAGGTTGTCCAGATGGGAGGTTCCTGTGAGTTCTGGGCCAACATGGGCTTCCTACTGAGTTGAGGACCAGCCTGGATTGCAGAGGGGGACTGTCTCACAAAAACAAAGCAAAACACAACTTTACAGACCTGGGGGCTGTGGGCATAGCTCAGCAGTGCAATTGTTGCCTGGTGCATTAGTCTGGGTTCTTATAAAAAGCAGAATTGACAAAAATTATGACAAAAGGATCTATTTGGAAGGCTTACAAGTCTGAAGACAGAGAGTCCAAGATGGCGACCTCCACGTGCGAGAGCCAGAGGGTCTGATGGCTGCTCAGCTGCAAGGCACAAAAGCCAGCCAGGACTGTGGGATCTCCGGTGAGAGTGTGCTGCCCGTCTTGGTTGTTAAAAGAACAATGGTGAAGACTGGAGTCTGAAGATTGCTGACAGGCCTAAGTAAACACCGAAGGGAATCTGTGATAAAGATTTGCAGAATGTAACAAACTGATGTCCTAGACAATTGAAGGCGAGAGCTTTCCGACAGGAAAAAGCTTGAAGAGTTTTTCCTCTTCCTTCCTTTTGGACCGCTGAAGTTCCCAGCTAGGCCTCCCACATGTGGGTGGGTGCTCTTCCCTCACTCATGGCCCTCTAGTCACTCAGGCAGATTCCTAACTGCCTAATCTAGGTGTGATTTCTAAACCCTAATCCAGGCGTGGTTCCTAATTGCCTCAAACTGATATAATCTCTCCAACAGTCACCTCTGGGAAGCACCAGGCACTAGGATGGATCCCCCAGCAACACATACTTGCTAGGCTTGACAGATCCTGGCTGTAATCACAGCAGTTGGAAGGCTGAGGCAGGAAGACTGTGTGAGTTCTAGGGTAACCAGGGCTACCTAGGATGTTCAGAGCCAAGGGGGGAAAAAAAAAAACAGGGCTGGGGGTGGGGGGTGCTGGAGGAGTTAACAGTTCCAGACTAGATTAGGAAGCATGAGCTCCATGTCTCTACTCCCAGCACTCCACAGACTGGGGGACAATGATTACTCTAACTTCAAAGCCAGCCTCGCCTACATAGTGTTTTCAGGACCATCCTAACTACAGAGTAAGATCATGACTCCAGAAGGAAAAAAAGAAAGAAAGAAAAGAAAAGGGAAAACACGATAGGCTTGTGGGGCCATGGATATAGCTCAACAGCTAAAGAGCTTGTGTAGGAAACCCTACTCCCAGGTCCCACCCCCAAGCACCACATAATACCTCGGTGTGGTGGCACACACTCGCAATCCAGCACTCAAGAGGCTGAGGCAGGAGGACTGTGTGAGTTCAAGGACAGCCTTGGCTTCCTACAGAATTGAGGAACACCTTGGACTACAGTGTGTCCCCCAAAAGCTTCACATACTGGGAACTATGTGTTGTTGACTTGTGGAGAACGAAGTGAGGGAGGGGTCCAAGTGGCAGCTAATAAAGTTATTAAAACCAAACATCATACTAGCTTCTTCCTGGAAAGGCTGTGGCCTGCTGGAGTCTGCAAAATTCATTTCGCTTCACTCGAGCTCCTGCCTGCAATCGGGTGAGCAGCTTTATAGCCTCTGCCTGTGTCATGCACCTTCACTCCTGCTTGTAGCCTCATGAACAGACTGTGCGTGAGCTTCTGAAACTGTGATCGAAATAAATCTCTCCTCCCTTAAACTGTGGATGTTGGGTATTCTGTCACAGCAATGATACAGTAACTAAGGCAGAGACATTATCTAAAAAAGAACAAAACCATACAGAGCCTGGGGGCTGTGTGCGCAGCTCAGTACCTAAAGCAACTGCCTAGGAAGCACAAAACTCTGGTTACACCTCCCAGCACTGCATAATAGCTAGATATGGTGGCACACAGCTTTAGTACCAACACTCTCAAAAAGGCTGAGGCAGGAGGATGGCTGTGAGTTTGAAACCAATCTGGGCTCCATAGTTTTCAGGATTATCTTGACTACAGAGCAAGACACTGTCTCAATTAAAAGAGGAGGGGGAAGAGGTGGGGGAGAAAAGAAAAGGGAAAAAAAGGAAAGAAAGCAAGCAATTAAGAAAGAAAACACACACTTCGGGGGGCTATGACACTCTCCCATTAAAGCACTTGCCTGGTAAGCAAGAGGCCCTTCCTTAGATTCCCTCAGAAGCACGTAGTGGCTGAAGTGGGGGCACAAATCTCCGACACCAGCATTCAGAGAATGAGGCAGGAAGGTCATATGAGTTCAAGGGCAACCTGTGACACATACTGAGTTCAGGGCGAGCCTGGACTTAGAGCAATACTCTGAAAAAAAAAAAGAAAAAAGAAAAGAGAAAGAAAAAAAAAACATATGGGGGACACTGGTAGAGTTATTCAGTAGTTAAAGCACTTATTTCGAAAGCAGGACGCCACTGGTTGCATCCCCCAGCACCAAATACTACCTGGGTGTGGTGTCACACACCTATAGTCCCAGGACTAAGGGAGCATAGGCAGAAGGATTTGTTGAGTAAAACAACAGCCTGGGTTACATACTGAGTTGAGGATCAACACAACTGCAGAGCAAGATCTCTCCGAAAAATAAATAAATAAATAAAAATAAAATCACCAAGGAAAAACACATCTGGTTGTGAGTGTTAAGTCAGGCACACTTCTTACAAAGCGCAAGACCCAAGTTCAATTGCCCAATACCACACACTGGCTGTGGGTGGTGGCACATCCCCGAGCTCCCGCCACTAGGGAAGCTGAGACAGGAGCACTTGTTAACTGTGAAGCCAGCCTGGGTTACACGGTATGTTGAGTACCAACACAGACTACAGAGTAAGATCTATTTCAAAAATAAAAAAAAAATAAAAAATAAGGAAAAACATCTATGGCTGTGGGATTAACTTAATGATTACAGCACTTCCTCACAAAGTACAAGGCCCAGGTTTGATCCCCCAGCACAACATTGCAGCTGTAGCTGGTGGCACATACCTGTAATCTCAGCACTCTGAAGGCTCAAGCAGGACGCCTGCAGTGACTATCAGGCCAGCACGGGCTACCTAGTTATCTATGGAGTTGGGAAAAAGCCTGGACTACACAGCAAGACCTCGTCTTACAAAAAAAAAAAGGAAAAAGAAAATGCCATAGGACTAGGAGGCTAGGGACATAGTCCAGTGGTTAAAGTGCTTGCCTAGGAAGCAAGTAGCCTGGGTTTCATCCAGCAGCACCGAACAGTAGGTTGGATGGTGGCACACACCTTTATCCTGGCATTCAGGGTGTGGACACAGGAGGACTCCATGAGTTACAGACCAGCCTGGGTTTTCTGGTGACTCAGCAACCAGCATGCACTAGAGCGCAAGACCCTGTCTCAAAAAAAAAAAAAAAAAAAAAAAAAAAAAAATACAGTACAGGCGTTGTGGGCTCAGCTCAATGGTTAAAGCCCTTCTCTAAGTAGTACAATGCCACTGGTTCTATTCACAAACACAAAATAATAGATGGGCTTTGTACTACACACTTACCAATCTTAGCGCTGAGGACCCTGAGGCAGGAGGACTGGGTGAGTTGGTGGCCAACCAGCCTGGTATACTTAGTGAGCTGAGAACCAGTCTGGAGTAGAGATCATGACACTGTCACAAAAACAGAACAGTTTTTTAAAAAGGAAAAGCAAATAGACAAGGAGACATAGCTCACTGATTAGAAACCTTTTTTCAGAAGGGAGAGGCCATGGGGTTTGACCCTCATAGCACCACACAGGACCTGGGTGTGGTGCTGCTCTCGTGTAATCCCAGGACATAGAGAACTCAGGAACGAGAACTGCTCTGAGCTGTAGGCCAGGACGGGCTTTGTAATTAAACCGAGGACCAGACTGGACTATATAGTAAGAACTCGTCTCAATTAAAATAAAAGAAAGAAAGAAAGGAAAGGGAAACCATGCAGCACTTATGGGCTGTGTGTATAGCTCAGTGGGTAAAAGCCTCACCCGGGAAGCACAAGGCCAAGGCCTCTATCCCACAGCACCACTTAAGCTAGCTTATATCAGGCTGAGGCAGGAGGATTAGGTAACTGTGAGACCAGAGTGGGCTAGACAGTAAGTTGAGGATCAGATGAGATTAAAGACTGAAACTGGGTCTCAAAAACAAGAAACACTATAAAAACAAAAACACACATACGTGGCTACAGGCATAGTTCAGTGATCAGAGGTTCAGGCCCCCAGTTTGATCCGACAGCACAACATACAGAGCTGGGTACGAGGGAGCACACCTGTAATCCCAACATTCTGGAGGCTCAAGCGGGAGGATTACAGTGATTCGTAGACAGCCTGGGTACCGGGTGAGTTCAGAACCAGCCTAGAATACAGAGGGAGACCTGAATCAGACAAAAAAAGAAAAGAGAGAAAACATACAGGTCTGAGAGGCCGCGAGTGCAGCTCAGCGGTCAAAGCACTTGCCTAGGATGCACAAAGGCCCTGGTTCCAGTGCTGTGCACCACATTATACCCACCTCAGTGGCACACAACTGCAACCCAGCACTCAAGAGGTGTCGGCAAGAGGCCTCCCTAAGTACAGAGCAGGCTCAGCTACTTAGAGCTGAGAACCAGCCTGGTCTACAGATGAGACCCTGGGTCAAAAACAAGAAAAAGGAAGGAGAAGGAGAAACCATAGCTCAGTGATGACAAACCGTGTTTAGGAAGCTTGCGGTCCCTGGTCTAATCCTCTGGCACCACACACCATCTGGAAGAGGTGGCATACACCTGTAATCCCAGCAAGCAGGCTCCTCAGGTAGCAGGACTGTTGTGAACTCTGGGCAACCTGGGGGTCCTGCTGAGTAGAGGATCAGCGTGGACTATATGGGGAGGCCTTGTTGGAAAAAATAAAGAAAATAAAAAAGGAAAAACAGTACTAAGTCAGTAAAATCACAGAGTGTTTCTTCACTAGAAGCCTGGGGCACCAGCCTGGGCCTGGTGCTCCTTAGGCAAGAGCTTTGACCCCTGGTTACTTTTCCAGGCCCCGAGCTCTGTATGTTTTTCCTTTTGTCCTTTCAGTTTTTTTTTTTTTCCCCCCAGACAGAGTCATGTTCCATAGCCAGGCTAATTCTTAACTATAAACTAAGTAGGAAGTCCAGGCTGGCCTTGACCTCAGGCAATTCTGCCTCAGCTTCCAAGTGTTTACATTATAGGTATGTGGCACCATACAAAGATAGTATGTGGTGCTGGGAGATTTAAAAAGGGACCTCATGCTTTCTAAGCATGTGCTTTAATTGCTGAGTAGCATCCAAAACCACTCAGTTGTGCGCGCGCGTTTGCGTGTGTGTGTGTGTGTGTGTGTGTGTGTGTGTGTGTGTGTGTGTGTGTATTTTTTTTTGAGATGACCTCATTCTGTATTTCTGGCATACCCTCAACTCATTATGAAGCCCAGGCTGGCCTCAGTTACATGCAGTCCTCCTACCTTATGTGCCCGAGATGGAACCAGGGGCCTGTTTCTTTTGAAGAAGCTCTTTAAAGGCTGAACTATGCGCACAGCCCTCCCACCCTGTGTACGTTTTTTTCTTGTTGTTATTGTTCTTGCTGTAGTTTTGGAAAAAGTCGCACTCTGTACGCCAAGCTGGTCTTCAACTCCATGGGAAACCCAGGTTGGTTTCGAACTCATACATTCCTCCTGCCTCAGCCTCCTTAGTGCTGGGAGTACAAGTGTGTGCCACCTTGCCCAGTGCTTTTGTGGTGCTGGGGGATGGAACCAGAAATCTTATACTTCCTAGGCAAGTGATTCAACCATTGAATAACCTCAAAGCCCACAGACTTTTTATATGTTTCTTCTTCTTCTTTTCTGTTATTAATTTGAGACACGATCTCACTCTATATATAGCTCAGCCTGGTTCTCATCTCACTAGGTAGCTCAGGCTCGCCTAGCCGTCACAGCAATACTCTCTTGTGCTTCTAGATCATTGATTGGAATCGATGACTGTGACACCACCCCAGCTAGGATCTAGTGCTGGAGAATCAAACCCAGCACCTAGCAGTGGCTAGGCAAGGGCTGTCAGCACTGAGCTCAGTTGACAGCCATTAATATATTTTCTTTTTTAAATTACTTTTTAATTTTTAAGACAGGGTTTTGGTCTGTAGTCTACACTGATCCTCAATTTACCAGTTTGATTCCCTTGAGTGCTATGATTACAAATGTGTTCCACCGTGCCCAGCCCGGCTATTATGTTGTACTTGGGGATAGAGCAAGGGGCCTTGCACTTCCTAGAAAAGTACTTTAACTCCTGAGCTACACCCTAAGTCCCAGAGCCCTCTATGTGTTTTCTTTTGTTTTGGGAACAGGATTGATAAGTACTCCAGGCTGGTCCTCAACTCAGTGTGTAGCCCATGCTGGCCTTGAACTCACAGAGCCCTCTGCCTCAGCCTTCAAAGTGCTGAGGTGACAGGACTGGGCAACCATGTCCAGCCAGTATGCGGTGATTACAGATCAAACCCAGGGCCTCTGACTTCCTCAGTAAGCACTTTAACCCCTTAGATACTCCCAAACCTGCAGCCCTGTTTTTTTTTTTTTTTTTTTTTTTTTTTTTTTTTTTTTTTTTTTTTTTTTTTTTTTTTTTTTTTTTTTTTTTTTTTTTTTTTTTTTTTTTTTTTTTTTTTTTTTTTTTTTTTCCAGGACAGGATCTTGCTTTATAGGCCAAGATGCTTCTGAACTCACAGCGTAGGTTAGGCTTCCCTTAAACTCTGGAAGTCCCCCAGGTTGTGCGTCCTAAGTGGTAGGATTACAAGTGTGTGTCCTCATGCCTCTCTGTTATGTGCTGCTGGTGACAGTACCAAGAGCTTTCGCATTCTATGCAAATACGGTAACTGCTGAGTGATACTCCTAGTCCCTGACCCTGTACTTTTTTCCTTTCTATTGCATAACAGAGTCACTACAGGTTATGATTATGGAATGTACACTTGCAAAACCTACGAGAAAGGACGTGGAACATTTTTATCTGAAAAAAAAATGGTGTACATTTGAGAACAAAGTCTTCTTTAAGATGATTTGAACATTTTCTCTTGTATATATCCATCAACACATCACATGGTGTTCCCTACGTAGGCCAAATCTTTGGTTTTATCTCTCCGTCAAAAACACATTTAAGAAAAAGAAAGAGAAGAAAGAGGAAACCCAGGGCCTGTGAGAAGTCTAGGTTAAGACCCTGCATCAGAAATGAGGACACAGATGTACCTCGAGCAGATACAGCACCAAGGGTCCTGAATCCTGAGGTTATCCGTGGCAGGTAATAGAAAGGGACAGCCCATGGTGGTCTTCTCTGACTTCCCATTTGGAACCTCATAAGGCTTTATCACATAGGGAATCAGAGAGAGGTGTGCCATTTTCTGAAAGGAATTAAATACGGAATTACGAGTGATGCTTAGGGCAGCACGAAACCCACACTGCTGTGTGCCACAGGGCTCTGACCTGCACATGCTCTGTAAGAAACTTAGAAAGGGACCAGGGACATAGCTTACTGACTAGATCACTTGCTAGAAAATGAGAGGACTCACGTTCAAACCCCAGCCTCACATAGTATTTGGGCATGATGGTGTGTTCCTGTAATCCCACTACTTGGAAGGCTGAGGCAGGAGAATGCTGTGAGTTCTAGGCCAGCCTGAGCTCCATAGTGAGTTCAGGACCAGCCAGGACTACAGAGTGAGACCAAGTCTGCAAAAAGAGGAAGGGAGAGACAGAGACAGAGTCGCAGAAAGAGAGAAGGAGAGATAGAAAGAAGAGGAGACAGAGAGAGGCCAAGGAGGACCATCAGTCTCCTCCTTGAAAACAGGCTTCAGAGATGTGGGTGACGGGCTAGAGGAAAGGGTGCTCAGGTCAGCAAAAGAGTTTCAGTTTGGACCAGGAGTTTGGAGTAGTGTCCTGAAGCCTTGGGCATCTGTGCTTCCTCAGGACTGAGAGTACCAGAAAGCCCCAGGCTTGCTGGTAGTCCTGGATTGCCTGAGCATCACTGCCAGGATGTGACATACTTACTTCTGTGATGTCACAGAGGGACTGGCAACTTTATTGAAGGTGCATGGCCTCAGGCCAGAAACAGGGAGATTCAGGTGTGCCAAGAGGCCACAGAATACCTGCAGGACCAAGGAAACCACACATCCTGTAATGGTGTGAGCAATCTGAAATCCAGTTGGTACTGTGAGTCTTGGGAGAACAGGGACAGATGTGGTCAAATGAGCAGACACACACTTAGGCCGAGGTTCTCTGTGATTTTGTCCATCCTATGAGGGACAAGGCCTCAGGGCAATGACAGGAAAGCTTTTAGGCAACTAAGGAATTACTCAGAGAACCATATACCACTAAATTAAAGGGATAACAAGGAACATAGTCCAGTTTTGGTTTCAGCCTCCAAGTTGCAGACCACAATGGTCAAGGTGGAGCTCAATTCACATATTTATTTGAAGTTCTCTGGATGTGAGATCCTTAAGGCAAAGGTATAGCCACCATTCACACGAAGGGGTGGGTTTGTCCACACCTGTGTGCTCTATTATGGAGGCTGAGTGAGGCTTGAGGGTCTCAACAAGGACCACAATGCAGTTTTTCCACTGGTAAGTCAACTTTGAAGGTAAGTGGACAGTAATTTTATGCTGATGAGACCCTTTCATTTCCCTTTACCTAGGGCCCAGGGATATAAATGGTGCTGAGATAAAGCAGCAAAGAGAACAGCTCCTTGAGTGACCTTCTATCAGTGAACATGCTTCGAAAGGAAAGTAAGTAGATCTCTCAGCTTAGGATATTTCTACCCTTTGCTATCAGCCCTTGAATGTCTAAGTCAGGGACGGCTGGCTACAGCTGCTCCAACCTCCTCCAGAGGGTACTAGAAAGACAGGGTGATCAAAAAAGCAGAAATACGGTGGGTTTCAAAGTTGCTCCCTAACAGTAAGCTTCCAGGTAGTTTCCTTAGAGCCATGGGTGGTGGCATTTCTGTGCTAAGGGGACACACACTCTGTCAACTGCTCTCCTCTCATGGCCCCATTTTTGCTTGTTCTCCTATTCACAATCATACTCACTGTCCCTAACCACAGCCAACACGACTGGACCTAAGAAGAAAAGGATTCGCCCCATAAGGCCAATTCTCCAGGTCTGGGTGCAGTCCCGTGACAAGGCCTTGGCCAAGTTCAAGGCTGAGGCCTGGGCCGAGGCCGAGGCCCGGGCCCGGGCACTGGCCCTGGCCCGGGCCCGTGCCCATGCCCGTGCCCTGGCCCAGGCCCAAGCAGAGGCGGAGGCGCAGGCCCAGGCTGAGGCACAGGACCAGGCACAGGCCGAGGAGCAGGACCAGACACAGGCCGAGGCGCAGGACCAGACACAGGCCGAGGAGCAGGACCAGACACAAGGCCAGGATCAAGACCAGGGCCAGGCCCAGGACCAGGATGAGGCCCAGGACCAGGCCCAGGACCAGGATGAGGCCCAGGACCAGAAAGAGGCCCAGGATCAGTCCCAGGACCAGGACCAGGCAGAAGCCCAGGACCAGGATCAGGCACAAGCCCAGGACCAAGACCAAGCCCAGGCCCAGGAAGACTCCCAGGTACCCACAGAAGATGAGGGAACTACAGAAGCAGCAGAGCCTCCTTCCCCCTTAGCTACCATCTTTGATGAAATTGTTCAGGTCGAATCACCTTCTGAGACACCCAGTGACACTCAACAGGAGACTCAGGCTGAGCCTCCTCCTTCTACCACTCCATCTAAAGTCCCTGAAGCAACAATAACCAAGAAGCATGAAAGAACCCAAGATGAAGTCCGTACTGGTTTTGCAGAGGAGCCAGCTCCAATTCTGTCCTCGCGCAGCAAACTTATTACTCTGAAGGTGGATTGTTTGGAACAGTTCCTGTTCGCGAAGTATAAAATGAAGGAACCCATTACCAAGGAGGAAGTTCTGAGGTTTGTTGGCGAAATGGAAAGTGACGACTTTGCTGAGGTCCTCAGGAGAACTTTGGAGAACTTGGAGATCCTCTTGGGAGTTGAGCTGAAAAAAGTCAACAAAGTCCCTCAACAATATCAATTTGTCACCAAAACAGAACGCGATGAAAGTGAGAGGGTCTATCTAGGCAATGGCTTTTCTAAGACCCGTCTTCTCATGAGGGTCCTAGCAATAATTTTCTTGAACAACAACTGTGCTCCAGAGGAAATGATTTGGGAGTACCTGATGAAGTTGGGGGTATACCCTGGGAAGAAGCATTCCATCTTTGGAGAACCCAAGAAGCTTCTCACGAAGGAGTTTGTGAAACTCAAGTACCTGGTGTATCGGGAGGTGTGCTGGCGTTTTCCTATACGTTATGAATTCCTTTGGGGTCCACGATCCCACCTTGAGACCAGCAAGATGGAGATCTTCGAATATTTAGTTCAGATCAATAACACCGCCCCTAGTACTTTCTTACCACAGTTTCAAGACGCATTCAGAGACCAAGTAAGGAGAGTCCGTGCTAAGATCGTCACCCTGCTTGGCGATCCTATCAAAGATAGACCTGCCCGAAAACGAATCCCAAAGCGAGGGCATTCTTCCAAGTACTGCAGATCAAAGTACATAATTTGTTTCCACAGATACCAACATATGCTATCACATGGGTTCCCTTAGTGTAAATATCTTTCAATAAACATTCTGGATGTGGCACACTGAAAATGTACCTTTCATTTTCCTCGTTTCTTTTGTCTTTTGTCCGGTGAAATTAAACTATACGTTTCAATATGTTTAGTTTTCTAAAAGGGCAGAGCAGGCGATACCAATTAGCTGGACTTCTTGGGTACTCTGTTAGGCTGTTCTTGTTGCTGAGACAAAATGTTCCAAAAAACCAACTTAGAGTAAGGAAGACCCATGTTTGATCCCCTGGCAGCATGCACTACCTGGGCAGGGTGTTGCACACCTTTAATCCCAGCAAAGAAGTGGCTTAGGCAGGATGATTTTGTGAGTTCTAGAAAATCCTCAAGTTCCTACTGAGTGGAGGACAAGTATGGAGTATAAACTGGGGCTCTGTTTAAAAAAAGGTAAAAAAAAAAAAAAAAAGAAAGAAAATTTTAAAAGAATGTAGAAAATTCTACAGGGCTACAGGATCATGGGCATCACTTGGCAGTTATAGAGCTTGCCTAAGATGCCAAGGCCCTTGGTACTGTTTTCCAGCAGTGCATAACAAAGGGGCATGAGGGTTACACATTGGTGATCCCGGCACTCAGGAGGCTGAAGTTGGAGAACTGAGTTCAAGGGCACCCTGGTCTAAATATTAAGGTCAAAAAAAGCTTGGATTACAAAGAAAGATCGTATCTCAAAGGGAAAGAGAAGAAATAAAAGTATACAGGGCAGTGAGCTTGAGGAGTAGATCGAGTTTATGTGCTTATCTTAGGAAGTGGGATGCCCTGGGTTTGATCCCCAGTCGCTACATACTGGCTGAGTATGGTTTCCCAGTGCTGTCATCTCATCTGAAGGCCGAGTCAGAGGGTAGCATGTGCTCAAGGTCAGCCTGAGCTACCTAGTGAGTTCAGAACCAGCTTGGACTACAGAGCAAAACCCATTCTCTTATGAAAGAAAACACAGAGAGGACTTCAGGGCTTGGGGCATAGCTCATTTTTGGGGTTAAAGCTCTTTTCTAGGAAGCATGGGACCCTAACTCCACCTCCAGGAGCAACATAACAGCTGGGTGCTTTGAACCACATTTGTAATCCCAGAACACAGAGGAATCATACCAGTAAATTGAAGATCAGTGTGGACTACAGATAAAAACCCTGTCTCAAAAATAAAGTAATTAAAAGAAAAAGCAAACGGAAACACATTAGCGGCTATCAACTTAGCTCAGTGACAACAGCCCTTGCCTAACCATTGCTAGGTCCTGGATTTGATTCCCTAGTACTACATCCTAGCTGCGGTGGTGACACAAACCTAGAATCCCAGTAATCAAGAGGCACAAGAAAGACAGAGGACTGTAGTGATGGCTAGGCCAGCCTGGACTATAAAGTGAGAGCTTGCTTCAGAAAAACAAAATAAAATAAAAAGAGAAACAAAAGAAGAAGAAACATATAGGGCTATGAGGTGTGGAATTATAAGTTTGTAGCACACATAGATATTCCCTTCACTAAGCAGACTGAGGTAGGAGGACTGTAAGTGTTCGAGACAATCCAGGGCTTCCTACTGAGTTGAGGATTAGCATGTACTACAGAGGAAGAGGCTGTATAAAACAAACAAGAAAATAAAAAAAACATACAAGGTGAAGTAGGTGGCACTACCAGCTATTAAAACACTTGCTTAAACATGCAGGGCTGTGGGTTGAAGCACTCACCTAGGAAGTATAAGATTTCTGGTTCCATTCTGTAGTAGCATGTACGTATGTGGCAAGATGGCATGTCATGTATGACTCTGAGACCAGCCTGGGTTTCTCACAGAGTTGAGGAGCAGCCTGGACTACAGAGAGAGGTCTTGTCCAAAACAAACAACAATAACAATAATGATAATAACAAAAACGTACACAGACTGGGAGGGCTGTAGGTATAGTCAGCAGTTGAACAGACTGTCTAGAAGAAACAGGACCCTGGTTCCATTTCAAACGCCACATAACAGCTGTGGGTGGTGGGACACGCCTTTCAGCCCAATACTCAGGGAGCTGAAGCAGGAGCACTGCACGGAATCAAGACTAGCTTGGGCTTTGTAGTGAGTTTACAAGAAACCAGGACTACAGAGTAAGGCTGTCTCATTATATATATATGGACTAAGTGGCTCAGGAAGTTATTCTGTTATTCAGTGCTTAAACCACCTGTTTAAAAAGAATGAGGACTGCCTGAGGGCAAGGCCAGCCTGTGTTTCCTACTTATTAGTTTACAGTTAAGAGCCAGCCTGGACTACAGAACTAGACCCTGTCTAACGACAATAAAATGACCAAAAGAAAAACCACACAGAGCTAGGTGGTGTAAACAAGCAGTGAGGGTTCAAAGTACTTGCCTAGAAAGCCCTGTCCCGGGCTTCATTCTCCAGTACCATACCCCAGTGGAACTTAGGGACCTCCACCTTTAAAACCAGCACAAGAGAAAGGGGGAGGACTGTCAGTCCAGCCTGGGCTGTCTGGTGACCTAAGAGCAGCTCAGAGAACAGAGCGAGGCCCTGTCTCAAACAAACAAAACACATGCAAACATGGGGTGTTGCTCCATGATTAGATCATTTGCCCAGGAAAGAGGAGGCCCAGAGTTAGATTCCCACTACCACACACTTTCTGGGTGCTGTGGCACATGCCTGTAAACTCAGACGGTGAAAGCTGAGACGGGAAGACTAGGTGACTTCCAGGCCAGGGTAGGCTAAGTAAGTTCCGGAGCACTCTGGACACAGATCAACATTTTGCCTCCAAAAATGAAAAGGATGAATGAATAAATAAACAAATAAACAAATACATGAAATAAAAACATGTAAGATATCCACGGCTTTAGGGCTCTGGTTATAACTCAGTGATTGAAGTGTTTGCCTGGAAAGGACAGGGACACTGTTTTCATCCTTTAGCATCACATAACAGCGGGGTTTTCTGGGACACATGTGCAATCCCAGCATTCCACTGCCCGAGGAAGGGAGACTGGGTGAGTTCTAGACTAGCCTAGGCTTCCTACTGAGGTGAGAACCAGGCAGGACTACAAAGAGAAACCCTATATAAATTAAGAAAAAAATACATAGCGCAAGAATTGGGGGTGTTGCACAGACTGAAACACTCGCTCAGGCAGCACTAGAACCCTGGCTAGATGCCTTAGCACGATATCCTAAGAGGGCATAATGTGCACATCTGCAATCTCACCACTGGGGAGGCTCCAGCAGGGTGAGTTCTGTGAGTTGTAGTCCAGCCAGGGCTTCCTAATGATCTGAGGACCATTTTGGACTATGGAGCAAGACCCTATGTCAAAAAAAAAGAAAGAAAAATTAAAGGAAAGAAAATGGAAATATGTGCAGAGCAAGCAGTCTGGACATAGGTCAGTGGTTAAATCACATTCCTAAGAAAAAGAAGAGACGAAATTTCATCCACAGGCACAAAATACCAGTTGTCTGTACAGGTGTACAACTGTAATCCTAGCACTTGGAAGGTTGAGGCGAGGTCTATGTGAGATCAAAGCCAGCCTGGGTTAACTAATGAGTTCAGGTCCATGGCGCAGTGTAACGGGAGACCCTTTCTTTAAAAAAGGAAAAAAGACCCAAAGAGGGACTCATAAGTTAACGCACTTGATTGGAAAGCGTAAGGCCCCCAGCAGCATTCCCCAACACCACATGCTAACTCGTTGTTTTGGTGCAAACCTCATATCCAACAACCCAGAACTCCTGGTTCCATTCTCAAGGAGCACATAACAGAAGGACAGGGAGCAGCACTAAGTTCAGGCAAGCCTGGGCTACATTATAAATTCCAAACCACCCAGGACTACAAAGCAATATGTAGTTTCAAAAGAGAAAAAGCAACAAAAACCCATTGGAGAGCTCTGACTTAGCACTTGAGATGCTGACAATAAGATGTAGTATCTGCCACGCGATTTCAGAACCTGGAAATGACAATCATACAAGGAAGACAATAGGATATACTTGAGCACTCCCAGCAAAGAATGGGATAGAAGGAGGTAAATTGTCTGAAGACCAGCCGTTTCAAACTGGAGGGACCTCACATTAATCGAGGTGATAGAACTTGTGTGTTAAGTTGCTCGCTTCCACATAGGGGCCTATACAGTGGACACAACTTGAGGCAATTCGGCAACAAGATGAAATGCTTTTCAATTATACCAGGAAGTTGAAAAGAAAATAGACACAAAGACTGAGCCTCTGTGACTATGAAAAGGAAGGGCTGAAACGAACACGTATATATTCCTGAAGCCCTTCGCCTCTTCCTGACCATCTACCATGTTCTCCATCCCACGTCACTAGAAAAATTTGCATCAGTGACCCCAGTATCTGAAGGAGGGAAACTATTCAAGAGTTTGGAGGTAGGAAGCATTTGCCAGACAGCGTTTCTTGTATCCACGCTCTCAGATACATTGTCGTGCTCACATCCGGGCTTCTAGACCACGGCTCGCTCACGGAGGAGCAGGGCTTTGCTGCTGCGGGACCCACGGCTCAGCTGCTGTGGGAGAGATCCCACTACGAAGGCCCACTCGGCGGCTGGAGCCAGGTAAGGACCCTGACCACGAGAGGCACAAATGCCCCCTCAGAAGAGGGCGCCACGCCCACCGGGCGATGATGCCTGCTCCTTATCCTCCATGCTGAGAAGCCCTGAGTGGGGAGGGACAGCCGCCATGGGCGCGCACTTCTGCCGCTGGGGCTCCGCAGGGCGGGGAAATACCCATGTGCAGCCCAGGTCGGGGTGGAGGGACAGGAAGGGGCCCCTACCGCCAAAGGTGGGGCGAGGGAAGGAGGCACAGGTGCACGCCACGACTCTCTGGTGTCCATCAGAGTGCTCCCATATGGAAATCAGCCCGGGGTGGTGCACGGACCCGATGAGGTGCTGTGAGGGGCCCGAGCCTTTGCGTGAGCGGCCAGAGGGTCCGCAGGGGAAGGTCTCTCAGGCTCTGCAGGAATCCAGAGCAGAACAGCCAGGGAGCTGGAGGGGGAGTTTTCTCTCTCCAGAGGGACCTGACACTAACTGTATCCCCAGAGTTGGGGAGGAGGGCTGCCGTATTAACTTCTGAAGGGAGGGTCTCAGGACTGTGAGTGCACCAGTGTGAAAGGACAGTCCTCAGATGAGCGTGGGGACTCATCCTAGGGACACAAGGAGTCTAGGTAAAAGATCTAATGAAAACTGGAAAAAATAAAATTACACACTTCTGTTACCCTGGGTGGTCTGTGCACTCACATGTGACTTGTAATCATTTCACCCATAGTGTGAAGAGGGGATGGTACTAAATGTTGGGAAGAATTTTGCCCCAAAGGGACCACCTGGCGTTCTCGGCAGAAGGATTTCTAGGTTTTCTTAAGAATTAGACTGAGGAGAGGGAAGCAAGACAGACAGTAGCAGAGAGGCCCACCTCTTCTATGGAATTTGAGAGGCTACAGCAAGGAAGGTGGCCGTAACTGTCCATTTATTTTTGGTCTTTTTTTTCTTTTTGGTAGAGCTGGGGTTCAAGAAAGAGCCCTCCTTAAGAAGTACAACTACTAACCTTACTGCTTATTTTTTTACTGTGGATAGGGTGTCAACAAGATATGAACTTGTTCATGGAGGGCTCAGACTTGGCTACATTTCTGCCTCAGGTTCCCAGAGTGCTAGGATTACTGGGAAAAGCACTAGTTCCACCTCACTTTCTCCTACGGAATCTTGGGATATGGTAGCAGAAAAGGATAACTCTCAGGTAAAGGAAAGATTCAGGAATCCAATGTGTGGTTTAAATAGCACACAAATATGGCTAGATGCAAAAAAATCAGATTATGACCCAAGAACTCAACACCTGGAGGGTCCATGCAGGGCTCTCAACCTGTGGCTGCCTAATCACACTGTACATCATATCTGAGAGAAATGAGGCAAGCTCTGGTGGGATGGTGATGCCACCTGTCAGGACAATGGGGAAGGGCAAGCACTTCCAGAAAGTCAAGTGAGTTCCTTTAAGGAGAATCAGCTACGCAGGCCAGACTCAACATAACATTCAGTGGGGAACAGTGAGCAGGGAACTAGAGGACAGTAGGCCCAGAATCTCTGTTCTGTCTTCCTTTACAGTATCAGAGACGAAACATTCTCTCTAAGGTTTAAGGCGTCACATTGAGAGGACTGGAAGTAAGATGTCCAGAACACACACAGAGCAGAAGTGCGAACTCACAAGGTCCCACACGTCAAAATACACATGCTTTCCAACTGGCTCGTGCCACCACATCATGCAATCAAAGTCAGGGACTTGGGGCCACAATCTAAGACTCAGTCTGTGGAGGGGAAGGGAACCATATTTCTGCTGACTGTCAGGTGTATGTTCATAACATCCTCTGAAGGACATACAACACTATCAAATTAAAAATTGCCCTGTTAGGGCTAGAGGAAAAGCTCACAAAGGAAAGCACTTGCCTAAGACTCTCAAAGTCTCGGGGTCAATTCCCCAACACCACACAAGACAAGTATGGTAGGACACATCTATAATACTAGCACTTTTTAGGCTGATGTGGGAGGATGGCCAGGCACTTGAGGCTAGCTTTGGAGATAGTCTGTTCAGGACCGGCCTGCACTGCAATTGAAATCCTGTGTATACCCCTACATACCCCTACAAAATCAGCATATTATATTGGAGAAAACATTTAATCCTTATATAATTAACTTAGATTTACTGAGGCATTTCCATTGGCCAAGACAATACAAATGATTCTGCAAATGATTTCCTGACTCTACTGCACTGGGACTTAAGGGTTAGAAAAGGAGCACACCAGATGGCCGCAGAACTGCTCCGATAGGACACGTGTGCAGAGGCAGCCTAGGGGAAAGCCAAGGAGGTGTCTCTCTGCTGAAGGTGCACACACAATCTCATTCTTGCTCCTCCAGGTGCCCGGAGCACACGCCCTCGTGCCTACTCTCCTTAATCTGGTTCCTGGCCAGATTCATCATGCCCCGGCGTCACAAGAGCAAGCGCCATGCTGGTGGGAAATGCAACCAGGCCCAAAGCCTCACTGGGGGTTGTGAGCCAGCAGGAGCAGCCGCACTGCCAGCAGAAGAGCCCTCTCCGTCCTCCCAGGGCCTGCCTCCTGCTGCGTCTGCTAGCTGTCCCAGGGCAACTCACACATCACCATGTCGCAGCAGTCCTACCTGGGAGGCTTCTGAGAGCCGACATGAAGAAGATGCCAGTGGCCAGGAGGAGGAGGAGGAGGAGCGCCCTTTCAATGCCATTCCCTCCCCTAACAACTCACCTCCAAGCCTGAAGGTGGCGATGAAAACGATGGGCAAGATCCTTGCCTACAACTTTTATGCCAAGAAGCTGACTACTGAGGAAGAGTTGCTGCAGGTTCTCACAGACAATTTCAGATACGCATTTCCTGAGATTTTCAAGACAGCCTGCGTGCTTGTTGAGGGCGCCTTTGGAGTTGAAATAAGAGAAGTTGGCACAGTTCAACGCTCCTATGAACTTTTCAGCCAGCTGAAACTGCCCAACAATGGAAGAATCCGGCCTGGTAAGGGCTACCCCAAGACTGGGATGCTGATGGATGTCCTGGGTCTCATCTTCAAATTTCAGGGCCGTGTTTCTGAAAAACATATGTGGGATTTCCTGAAGATATTCAAAGCGTACCCTGGGAGGAAGCACAGAGCATACGGGGAGCCCAGGAAGCTGCTGACCCAAGATTTCGTGAGGCTGCAGTACCTGGAGTACCGGCAGGTGCCCGGCAGTGAGCCTCCCTGTTATGAGTTCCTGTGGGGTCCCGAGGCCCACACTGACACCTGCAAGGCCAAGATCATGGAGCGTGAGTTCAGAGTCAGTAAGGCAGACCGTCCTTTCTTTCAGTCAGTATGTGATAAGTCTTTGAGAGATGAGGAAGAAAGAGGTACCACAGGAGGGGCTGCTATGCCAGGTAGCACTGCCAAGGCCATGGGGGATCCCAGAGCCACAGAGCCAGAAGCTTCACCCAGCCCAGATTATGTGTGAGTCTTTTGACCATCCGCATAAGAAAATAGGGCATCACAATAGGGATTTTCTTGGAAATATGAAAGAAACCCACAATAGGTGGGCAACAGAGTGGAAAAGGAATCTCAAGCTGAAACAAAATGTCTTGTTTAAATGCATTTACTCTTACATTTTTCAGTTAAATATTTAAACTCATTGTGGTTTAGTCAACAAAAGAGAAATTAAATGTTTTGCAGATGGCCTTTTTGTTTCTCTACTCTTATTCTGCCAACAGTACTTGAAAACATGTGGGTATGGGTCTGGAGGAAATAATCATCAATGAAAGCACTTTCTTAGAACACAAGAGGCACCTGGTTCGTCTCCCCACCACCACACCATAGCTGCACAAGGTGCCCCTGGCTCTAATCCCAGCACTGAGAGGCTGAAGCAGGAGGATTCCATGTGTGGGCACCATGGGGAGTTGAACACTAGAGAGTGATACAAAGGAAGATCTTGTCTCAAATAGAAACAATTTTTTTTTCAAGCAAAAACATGCAGAGCCAGGGGCATAGCTTAGTGATTAGAGCACATGTGGAAGAAGCGGGAGGTTTCCCACCGCAGCCCCACATTCTACCGGGGGATGGCAGCACAGGTCGGGATTTCTAGCCCTCGAGAGGCAGAGGCAGGACAATTGTGAATCAGGAGTTACGTGGTGTGCTGAGGGCACCGTGTACTAGTGTGAGATTTTGTCTCTGTAACAAAACACATTAAAAATAAAGGAAAACTGTACTGGGTTGGAGACTCTGCTCAGCAATTAGAGATGAGTGTGGCGGCACCGGCCGGCTATTCCAGCACTCCAAAGGCTGAGGCAGGAGGACTGCCCGAGTCCACGGCCCTCCTGGTGTGTATAGTGACTGTAGGAGCACAGTGGATCAGAGAGAGAGACTCTGTCATAAAAATACACAAACAAAACATAAAACACAAAACGAATAACAAGCAAGAAAAAAAAAATCTGAATGGCTGGTGGTGCAGCACAGTGACTGAAGGGCTTACCTTGATGCCTGGAGACCAGAATGGGTTCCCTCAGCACCGCATACGAGCTGGTCATGGTGGTGCACACCTGTAATCCCAGCGCTCAGGAGGGTCAGGCAGGAGGACTGCATGAATTCTAGGGCAGCCTGGGCTACACAGTGAGTTGAGGATCAGTAAGAATCAGCCTTGACCACAGAGTGAGACCCTATGTGAAAGAGAGAGAGAGAGAGAGAGAGAGAGAGAGAGAGAGAGAGAGAGAGAGAGAGGGAGAGAGGGGAGAGGGAGAGAGAGAGAGAGAGAGAGAGAGAGAGAGAGAGAGAGAGAGAGAGAGAGAGAGAGAGAACCATAGAAAACCATACTGGGTAAAGGCATAGTGCCACAATTGCAGACTTTCCCACACTTTGTTCCCACAGTCTGTTCCCAGCTCTGTGCACACACTAGCTGGCTACAATGGCACACCCCTGGAATCCAAGCACTCAGGTGTCACAGGAAGAAGGATTGCCCTGAGTTTATGGCCAGCCTGAACTACATGGAACACAGAGTAACAGCCTGTCTCAAAAAATAACAAGTAAATATTAAATATAAAAAACCTACCACTGCTGAGGGCTGTGAGCATAGCTCAGGGGTTAAAGGTCTTGCCCAAGAAGCACAGGGTCCTGGGTCCATCCCCTAGTACCACATAAGAGCTGGGCACTAGTGGCACAAGACTATAATCCTAGAACTCTAAAGGCTGAGGCAGGAAGACTGGCTGAGTTTGGGGCTATACCGCGCCACATAGTATGTTCAGGAACAATAAGGATTCCAGAGAAAATCTCTGCCACCCTCCAAAAAATTAAAACACAAAACAAAGCACTTAAAAGGCTGGGGATGGTAGATGTCTAATCTCAGCAATGAGACGCTTGCCTGAGCAGCAGGACGCCCTGTGGAGATGTAACACCACTACACGACAGCCTGACACAGTGGCACAAACTGTAATTTCAGCACTCACCATGCTGAGGCAGGAGGATTTCCAGCCCGGGCAATCTGATAAGTTGAGAAAAAAGTGGAATAGACTTAGATCAAAACAAACAAACAAACAAACAAAAAAGAGCATAAAACCTACCGGGCTGAGAGGCTGTAGCCATAGCTTAGTAAATAAAGCGCTTGCCTGGGAAACAGAATATCCCTGATAATATCCTCAAGTACCACATAAGAGCTGTGCCTGGTGACGTAAGCATGTTATCCTAGTACTCAGTACTGAGGCAAGACAATTGCTGGCACAAATTCTCTGCCAGCCTGGGTTATATACTGATTTCAGAACCAGCTGGGTTAGAGACTAAGACAATATCTTAACAGAAAATAAAGGAAAAAAAATAAAAGCACACACAGGGCTCAGGGGTAGAGGGAGAGACTTAGTGGGTGAAGCACTGCATGAGAAAGCATGAGGCCCTGCACTCAATAACCAGCACCATTTAATAACCCGTGGTTTTGGTGTACAACTCTAAACCTAGAAATGCAAAGGCTGAAGCAGGAGGATTTAAGTTTTAGGCAAGCTTAAGTTACACAGTGTTTTTAGGACCAACCTGGACTAGAAGTAAAGATTCTGACACAAACCACAGACAGGGAGAAAAAATACAAGAACAAAGAAAAAAAAAAAAA
>PVKB01007330.1:0-37811 GCA_004027205.1 Ctenodactylus gundi | reverse complement strand
CTACTTTGCTCATTTCTATTTTTGGAGTCATGCCTGATTATAGCATTCGTTTCCTCAGCCTTGTCTTCAAGGTCTGAAATTCTATCCTCACAGTGTTAGAGTCAACTTCCCCTGCTTCCAGATGCATTTTTCAATCCTGAATTTCTGCTAGAGTACAGAATTTCCAATTCTGTATTAGAATGTTTCTTCATATCTTGCACTTGCTTATTTGCCTCAGCCAACTTTTTATTTGTGGCTTCTGTATGCCCAGCCAGCTTTGAATCTACGAGGACCACTATTCACTTAGGAAGATTGTCTTTAAGCCCACTGATCATTGCTTACATTTCTTTCAGAATATCTTATTTGATCTGCCTTTCAACTCAGCTTTTTTACTTCCTTCCAAGCATTAGTTTCTGGGGTCTCAGGCATTTCTGTGGATGTCCTGTTGCCTTATCTTCTTCCCAAGTTTCTGTTGTTGAGGGACATCACTTTAAAGGCCTAGCAGAGAGATTTCTTGAAACAGGTATGAGGATGTGTGGAGGGAGCTGAAATTCCTCTGAGTTCTTTGCTGGAAATGGGCAATGAGGGGGACCTAATTGTTAGATAGTCTCTGAGGTATCTTGCTCACCTCTTGCCCCCTCAGCAAAACTCTCCCACCTGTCCTGACTTCCCTCCCCCAAGGATGGGACTCTCTGCTTTCAGAGGTGCTCCCGCTACCACCGGAACCATTCATGGGGATCAGCTACCTTTTTCTACTCTCCATAGATGTCTCTTGTGCCTGTTTCTTCCTAAGCACTATTTAGGATTCTTTTCTCTGCTTTTGATATTCCTTCAGAGTTTCTGACCTTCCCTTGGCCTCCTTTCAGTTGTTAGGATGCTCCTCACTTTTCTACCTACATTGAACATGCATTTTCTAACAAAACTCTTGACCTTTTAAGTGGGTCGATGAGGAGACATTGTGCAACTCTGTTACTAGGCTGCCATCTTGACCGAAAGCCCCTTTTTTAATTTTTTAAAGTAACTGTCAGTAGCTTGATGCCTTTTGGATAATAAACATCCATGATGATATTATCAGAGTAATCTTCCTTGAGAAAAATCTCTGGTTGAAACATTCTTCTGCTGCAAAACCTTCTATTTGTTTTGTTTATTTTCTTGTTTGTTTGCTTTTTGCCCCTGTCCAGAACACTTCTTCAATGTGGTAGATTAGATCTTCTGAAGTACATTCTCACTGCCTTTATAAGTCACATTCCCTCTGCTTCTCTACATGCCCTGATCAGAGATCTAGTTTTGTTTTTAAATCTTTCACAGCTTAGCACTTCTGTGCCTCTGTGACCTCCCTTCCTCAACATCTCACCCTGCTGACTCAAATGCCAGTCCTATAACTCCTATTGCTTTTTGCTTCACACTTAATGGTACTTTATTAAAATATGACATGTCCTGGTGTAAATGAAGCACCCAGAACACCCAGTTTTATTAGCTTGAAGATTCCTTGAGAGCAAGAACCATTTCTAATCTGTCCTCTGGAGAGCTGGGACCAACACATTACACAAACACACAGAGTGTGTATCTTTAAAGAGAACCTCCAGTCAGAGGTGAGAGAAGCAAAAAATACCAAGACCTGTTTATTTAAGAGAAGTATCAGTTCTTAAATAGTATTTGGTTGTTTAGAGTGATAAGCATAAATCTACCATTGGGGTAGTTGGGTGGAAAACCAAAAGAGGATCGAGTCAAATTTTTTTCAGTTCTGAAAATATATATATATATATATATATATATATATATATATATAAAATGTCTGACTATATGCTGACTATATATATTATTATGTCCTTCTATCTAATTCATTCAGTTATTCAACAAGCATTTATTGAGGGTATTATTTACTTTTCATTGCTGGGCCACATTACCTGACATCCACAACTTAAGGGAGAAAAGACTTACTTTGACTCATGTTTCAGAAGGTCTTAGTCTGTTGATAGGTGGCTGGAAATGGCTAGAAGGGTCTGTCAGAGACCAGCTGCTCACAGCATCACAAGAGGAAGAATCAGGAGCGTCAGAAGAAGGTGGGGTAGGAGTTTATATCCCTCCAGGCCACATGCCAGTAATCTAATCTACCACATGCGTGTCCTCCATCAGGCACCTGTAATCCACCCCTCCTGACCAAGTTCCACCTCCTAACAGTACATGGAAACCATAACATTTAAATAGTTGAGGCGTTGGGGACCTTCCAGATCCAAACTCCAACACTGAGTCCCATTAGCACTCTGCTAGGAGGTAGAATACAAAGATAAAAAAAGTTAGCCAAGCCCATTAGCACAGGCCCATAATCCCATCATGCTGGGAGGATGAGGCAAGAGGACGGCAAGTGCAAACATGGTCTGAAGTGAGTTCAGGACCAGCCTGGATTACAGAGTGTGACTTTGTCTCAAAATAAAATAAAATAAAGTAACATAATGTAACATAAAATAAAATGAAACAGATCCAAGGACGTCCCAGTGCTGATGATGGCCCAGCAGCCCAGCCTGGACTGACTGCAGTTTCAGCCTGTGTAATGATGACAACAAAGTTCTGAATAATATACAAAATCTCAGTAGAGGTATATATTTTTATATCTTTCTTCTCCTTGTAATGTGAATCCTCTACACTGCACTAAGCGATTACTGATCCACTTTGGGAGTTAGTGGCATTTCCTATAATGTCCCTTGTGATCCACAATGGCTATTGGTTTTCAAGGTTAATATGAAAATAACTTAGAGCTGGTGACCTGCTTGCCTGGTCCAACATATGAAGCATTGTTAGTGTACCAAATGATTTCCCACCAATACATACAATTTTAGAAGGTACAGAGCAGGTCAAAAGTTCATAGAAGCTATTGTAGTTTGGATCTGTAACGTCCCCCATTAATCTCATGTATTTGGATGTTATGGATTGTCTGTGGAACTATGTGCAGTCAGGAGATTGGGGCCTGGTAGGGAGGGGTATATTATGGGTGGGTGGATTGCATTAAAGGAGTGTGGTTTGGATTACAGGTTTATGGTGGGGACATAAACCTGAAAGGGATAGAACACAGCCTGGACTCAGAAGGGGTGGATCACTGGGACAGGACCTGAAGGGTGTATGCTGCTTCCTTCCTTCCTTCCTTCTGGGACTTGACTTGGCTTCTTTTTTGCAATGTCGTGAGAAGCTGCCTGCACCTCTGCCTCTGCCATGTGCTTCCACTGTTACTGGTCACTCCTAAGTGGACTGTGACCTTCTGATATTGTGAGCTAAAATAAACTTTTCTTCTCCGAATTTGTACATGTTGTTTTTGAGTCAGAGTGAAGAAAAAGTGACAAAGACAAAAGCACTTTGACTTAATTTTCAGAAGACTTTATTAAACAGTTTCATGACTATCTAAGAAATAGATTAGCATATTTAAGGACAATGCCATCAAAGCAAATGTTAAGGCCAACTACAACGTTGCTGTCTTACTTGATCAACTGTTAATATGGTCTTTAACTTATAAAATTTTGTCTCTGGGTATATGATTATCGGGTGTGCACAGGTTTCAATGTGATTGGCACACATTACTTGTTTTGACTAAGATCATCTTTTAGATCAAAGAAAGCTTTTCTTCCATCAAGTACAATGATAATTTGTTATATTTTGAAATATTTTACTGTAGAAAAAACAAGTGGAATATAATAAAATGACCGCCTGGTCACCCACAAACCCAATTTCAGAAATAAATGTGGTGTGATTGAAGTCCTGTCTCATTCCCATCTTCTCCATAAAGGCTATTTTCAGTCCGAGCTATCCTGCTATGTGTGTGTGTCATTCCTCCTAACTGTGTTTCTGTCTGTTTGTTTCTCTTCCCTCCATGAGGGAGCTGACACAAGGCCTTCAGACTGACCTATACCCCCAGTCCTTTGAAAATTTTGTATTTTGTGCCTCTTCAACCTTTATGGAAATTCAGATTTGCTTTAATAGACAATAGTAATTATGAGATGATCTTTACAATGTAGAAGAGTAAAGGATTTTTTTTTCCAATATTGAGGATGGAACTCAGACCCTCTGCACCAAAATACATCCCCAGCCCATTTTTTTTAATTGGGAGGGGGTGCTCAGCGGTTAAAGAACTTCCCTATCAAATGCTAAGTACCTGAATTCGATTCCCCAGCAGCACAGAAACCGGGCACTCTGCCACACACACACCTGTAGTCCCAGCTCTTGGGAGGCTAAGACAGAGGATTGCCATGAGTCCAAGGCCAGCCTACCTCCATAGTGAGTTCAAGACCAGCCTGGGCTAAAAATTTTACTTTTAATTTTGAGAGTTCTGTTTTGTTTTATTTTGTTTTGTTTGAGGCAGGGTGTCACTTGATAGGGTCTCACTCAGGCTGGTCATAAATTCACTGTGTAGCCCAGGCTGGCCTTAGACTCACAGCAATTCTCCTGTCCCAGCCTCCTGAATGCAGGGATTATAGGCATGTGCCACCATTCATTGCTTATGTGGTTCTGGAGAATCAAACTCAGGGCCTTGAGCTTGCTAAGCAAGTACTGTAACCACTGTGCTATTCCTCCAGACCCCATATTTTCTTCAAAATTTTGAGAGGGTCTTACTAAGTTGCCACGTTGCCCAGGCTGGGCTTGATATTGCAATCCGCCTTCCTCAGTCTCCATGCCCAGCTTGAAGCTCTTTGTACTTTGTCTAATGTTCATGTCATTATACTCATGGATTTAATAACTTATCTTTGAAAACTAAATTTTCTTGAGGATTAGGGTTTAATTATATTTTCTTGAATGATTTTACACTGGAATCATATATATATATATATATATATATATGTACATTAGCATTATATTTATTTTTAAAGGCACATCAAATAAATGCTTCCAGTGTTTAAGAAAACATATACAAGTAATTATAAAATGTACTATACTTAAATTATTTTTGAGATGTCAACATAATAGTTTCACTGTTTCTTCATTGTTTTTGCTCTTTTTATGTTTTGGGGGAACTGTTGCTAATCTTATGTGGCTATTTTTCTAGGGTTTATATAACATTGTGTCTCAGTTACTTTTTCGTTGCTGTGACTCAATACCTGACACCCACAATTTTAGGAAAGGAAAGGTTTATTTTAGCTTACTGTTTCAGATGGTCACAGTCCATTCAGGGACAGCTGACAGCAATTGAAGTACATGGCAGAGAGAGAGGTGGAGGCAGCTTCTCACGACATCACAAACAGACAGGCAAGCGAGACTAATCGAGACTAGTCCAAGTCCCAGTCTTAGTCTCTCCTGCATCCAGTTATCGAAGGTGTGGCCACTACACACCTTTAGTCTTAAGTCACACGCCTTTAGTCTTAAGTCACATGCCTTTAGTCTTAACTCACACGCCCGTAATCCCAACAACTGCAATCCACCCCTCCAGACCAGACCCCAATCCACCAACATTACATGGCTCCATAGAAAATGCATAACATTAAATACATGAGACTTTTGGGGGACACTCCAGATCCTAACCACAACATATTGTTTGGCTACTTCTTGATAATTGTACCAGATCCGAAAGAAGCTAGTACCAAGGTCAGCCGAGGTTGTAAGAAGTAGGTTTTCAACTCCTCCTCCTTATTTCCCCATGGTTCTGCTACCTCTGACTGTCTCTGGTGCGCAGGGAAGAAAATGGCTCCCGCAACAGCTGTTGAGCCCCGTTTCTGATTTGGGATCCCGGGGGGGGGCCTTTTCTACGGGGAGCCCTCGCTGTGTCTGTAGTACACACACCCGCGGGTTGGTGCTCCCGAGGCTGGGGCCACCCGCTGCCAATAATTCCCAGTCTCCGGGTCCGTGCTTACCTTGGGCTGAGGTTCTGGCCTCCAGACCTTGTTTGTGATCTGTGGATGCCGGCATCTTGGGGCCGCACCGAGTGGACTGTTTTCCTCCTCATCCGATGTGACTTCAGGATTTCAGGCCTGCCTGCAGCCTCCTCTCCCGTTGTTATGTGCTCCGTTCTCTCCCAGCTCCATCCTCTCCCAGCTCCCCTCAGTCCGATGTTCAGGTCCCCATGCGCTTTCCTCTGTCCGCAGTTGCCTGCCGTTTGGAGCCAGCTGCGGCCGTTTCCTTAACGAGGGGGATTTTTTTTTCCCTCTGGTTTCAATGGTTCTTCGGAGTTTCTGGCCTCCCGCTGGTCACCTTTCAGTTTTGGAGGATGTTCCTCTCCTTCCTAGCTACACCACACACGCTTTTTCTAACTTTCTTCTTGACTTTTTAAGTGAGTTGATGAGGAGACATTGTGCAGTGCTGTTACTCAGTCACCATCTTGACCAGAAGCCGAGAAGGTTGTTTTTTAGGTTAACGCATTTTATATAAGAAACTAGAGAAAGTATAACTCTAAGAATTTAAGCATATATATATATATATATATATATATATTACACACACACATACAAAGTATCCACTTTCAATTTTTTAAAAATCTAATTAAATTGGCCTTATAAGGTCAGCCTGGGAGGAAATTGGATCTCTGTTACTCTGAAGGCTATCTGGATTATGGTCCAGGCACAGAATCTGGTGCCCATAACAGGGGCTGACCTTTCCCCAGGACTCCAGACAGCTGCCTGTGCCAGCTCTTGCACAAGGCCTTGAATGCCACAAGCTCTTGCTTCTGCCACTAAGGAATATATGAAGCTGTGATTAAAATGCATGGTAAATATTTAAATAATGAATGTATTACAGAAAAAGACACATTGCTATTAATCCCCCTCAGAACACTTCCCCTCACTGAGAACACACTCACCTTAGCATTGTCCTTGACACTTTCTGAGGTGACTCTCAAGGCCTCTTCTGTGTCTTTACAAGGTGTGATAAACAGTGCAGTGAAAAGAAAGGGAGACTGCGGGACATGAGGACATGGGGCAGCCGCAGCAGCCCAACTGAGGTTTCTTTCCAGAGAAGACTTAAGAACTGCTTCAGAAAAGGGCAGGGATGTGGGATATATGTGTTCAAAATCAAGAGGAGCATTGTAAGGGGAATTAATGACTTTTATTTTTAATTTAGACATTCACTATATGTCTTATTATACCTCATAGGGTCTCCCCATTCCCTATCCAGAAAGCCACCTCTTTTCTCCCCTTTTTTTTTGACAAAGAGTGGTACCTTTATTATAATAAAGAATTCATACACATTGGAAAAATCACTAGCATGCTAATTGATAAAGGGAATAATATGCAAAAAAGTCAATAACATTGGTTCATAAACACTTCTATACATACAACCTTGAAAGTGATTTAGCTATAACTATTTCATGTTTTGGTTTTAATCTACTCTTTTTTAGTTGTTTAGTATATTTTAAATATATTCATATGGGGCTGGGAATATAGCTCAGTGACAGAACACTTGCCTGTCATGCAAGAGGCCCTGGATTCAATCTACAGTGCCAAAACACAAAACAAAACAAAACAAAAGCACAGTGTGTCCGGATAGGAATGGGAAAGGGAAGTAAAAATGATTAAGATGTAATATGTATGTGCACCAATCTCCCAGATTAAAGTTTCTTTTTTTTTTAAGACAGGGTCTCACTCTGTAGTCTAGGTTGGTTCTGAACTCACTATGTAGTCCAGGCTGGCCTCAAATCCACAGAAATCCTCTTGCCTCAGCCTCCAAGTGCTGGGATTACAATAATTATTATGTATCATTCTTATGCATTAATAAAGAGAATAATTTTTATTAAGAAAAACATACAGACATAGTTTGCCTCCAAGTTTCCCTTCAGTAATTCCTGATTTCTGGAGTTCTCACCTTATGTTGTCCCTTCTCTATAGTCTCCTGTGGGATCAGGGCATGTCACCAATCTGAAACCAATAAAGAAGGTCAATTCTGATACTAGATGTCGTGGTTTGGATCTACAGTGTCCCCCAAACTTCTCACGGTCCTATGGATACTATGTATGGTGGGAGGTGGGGTCTGGCTAGGAGGGGTGGGAATTGATCTGGAAGGGTGTGTGCTGGTCCTGTCCTTCCTCCCAAGTGTGTCTCAGTTCAGCTGTGCTGCTGTGAGGATCTCTGTCTCCAAAGCATCAGCCCTGGTTCTGGCTCTAGCTGCAACACTCCTTATGATTCCACAATTTTCTAGCTGCCCATCTATGATTGGACTAACACCTTTTAAACTTTGAGCTAGAATAAATCTTTCCTCTCTAGAGTTGTTGATGGTTGGGTATTGAGTCACGGTGACAAAAAAGTGAGTATGACAGTGTGTTATAAAAGACATTGCAGCTTCCACATTGCCTTCAATCCTTCGCTCTCGGGAAGCCTGCAGCCTGTGGGAAGACACTGAAACGACCTACAGGAAGGTCCAGAAGAACAAAGGTCTCTGGCCAACAGCCCTGTGAGTGAGATGGCTGAAGATCTGCCCCCTTGCCACATACACACAGGCTACCCAGCCCAGCGCACGCGTGACTCTAAGCCACAGTATCCAGCCAAGTAGCTTCTACATTCTCACTCAGAAACCTGGAGTTAATAAGTGTTTATTTTTGTGAGCATTAACCTTTGAGGTAATTACCTTACAGAGCAAAGGCTCACTAGTACAACCATTGAAGGGAGACAAGAATCAAAGCCTTCTTGGGTCCCACCTCTTTTTAGCCAGATATATTCCTTATAAGCCATTGCCCACTTGCTGGACTGCCACTGTCAGGTTCCTAATGGAGCATCAAGTACAAGTCTTTAACCGAGGGTGTCTGAATATTCCTTTGTGCCCTCAACTCACTAATTGAGATAGAGTTTACCTCTCTCTCCTACTCAGTCAGTTACTGTAACAGACTCCGTAGGAAAGAGCTGAAGTGTGATATTTCTTCAAAACAGAAGTTGTAAAACAACTGACTTCATTATATGGAGAAATCCCCTTTTATTCAATGCACGTGAAAACGTGTGTAGTAAGTATTGAAAGCAACATTCCCAAGCTTTCATTGACTTCTAACTTGTTCTCCTCATCACACAGAATGTAGCAAAACACACTCTTAACTCAGGGGAGAAAAATGATACTAAACTACATTTGTATTTGCTACCTGCTGGAGGATAAAATACAGGCCTGGAACTGAGGGCACATTAATACTTCTTTGTGCTCTCAAGTCAGAAATCAAGGTAGAGCTTACCTTTCTTTTCTACTCACTCAGTTACTGCAACAGACAGTGTGGGAAAGAGCTGGAATGTGGGTTTTTTTTTTTTTTCAAAACAGAAGTGGGAAAACAACTGGCTTCAGTACATGGAGAAATCACATTGAATTCAATGTGTTTGAAAGGGTGTGTCCCAAGTATTGAAAGCAACATTTCCAAGCTTTTCTTGACTTCTAACTTATTATTTTCCTCTCGTTGAATGTAACAAAACACACTCTTGCCTCAGAGAAGAAGAATGACATTGAACTGCATTTGTATCTGCTACCTGCTGGAAGATTAATTTATAGGTCTGGAACTGAAGGTGCCTAAATACTCCTTTGTGTGCTAAAGTCAGGAATCAAGATAGAGCTTACCTCTTTTTCCTACTCACTCAGTTACTCTAACAAACACTGTAGGAAATAACTGAATTGTGGGGTCTTCCGAATGCCTATCCTAGGCCAGGCCTGAGAGCAACCTTAAGGGGTGGCAGGTGAGGGCCCACCCCTGGACAGGCCTGGTCGTTTAGGCAAGGCCTTGTACAAACCCAGAGGTGGCTTCTGAGTGCCCACCCTAGGCAAGGCCCAGCAGCAACCTCCAATGTGGCTTCTGATTATCCTCCTGAGGCTAGACCTGGCACCCACACTGGGGATGGCATCAGAGTACTCACCTGAGGCTGGACCTGGAAGCCCACCCAGGGATAGTTTCCAAGCACCCATTCTAGGATAGGCCAACAAGTAACTCCAGGGATGGCTTCCAAGTGACCATCCAAGGAAGGGCCCAGAGGGAACCCTGGGGTTCACTTCTGGGTGCCCATCTGAGGCAGAGCCTGATGCCAACCCCGTGGGTGGCTCCTGAGTACCCAGCTGAGACCATGTTTGGCAGCCATGCTGGGGGGGAGCTTTCATTGCCCACCCAAGGTTTGGCCCAGCAGCCGAGGTAAAGCCTGGTGAAAACCCTGGGAGTAGCTTCTGTTACCCATCAGAGAGCTGGCCCAGCAGCTGAGGCAAATCTTGGCAACAACTCCAGGGGCTTCTGAGTATCCAACGATGTTGGGCATGGCAGCCATCGCATGGGTTGCCTACTCAAGGCCTGGCTCAGCAGCTGAGGCAAAGCTTGGAAGCCACCCCTGGGGAGGCTTCTGAGTGCCCATAAGAGGCCAGACCTGGCATCCACCCCTGGGTGCCTTCTGAGTGCCCACCCAAGGCAGGGCCTGACATCCACCCCATGTGTGGCTTTCAAGTGCAGATCCAAGGACAAGCCTGGCAACTACACTGAGGGCATCTTCCAAGTGCCCACCCAAGGCAAGACCTGACAACAACCCAGGTGGTAGCTTCTGAGTG
This sequence comes from Ctenodactylus gundi, assembly GCA_004027205.1. Lineage (NCBI taxonomy): Eukaryota > Metazoa > Chordata > Mammalia > Rodentia > Ctenodactylidae > Ctenodactylus > Ctenodactylus gundi. The sequence goes on along the minus strand of PVKB01007330.1, from coordinate 27,371 downwards.
CCTGCCTTTGGCCAGGCCTGGTGGCCAACTCAGAGGGTTTGTAAGTGCCCACCTGAGGCCTGGCCCTGCAGCTAAGTTAAAGCCAGGCAGCAACCCTTGCAGTAGCTTCCAAATGCCCACCCAAGAAGGTCCTGCCAGCACTCTGAAGGTGGCTTCAAGTGCCCATCCGAGGCTATACCCAGTGGGCACCACGAGGGTGGCTTCCAAATGCCCACCTTAAGCATTGTCCAACAGCCACTCTGTGCATGGTTTCTGAATGCCCACCCAAGGCCAGACCCAGCAGCCATCCTGGGTGAATGGCTTCTGAGCGTTCACCCAAGGCAAGGCCCAGCAGCAAACTCCTAACCCTCATGATACTGAACAGGAGTCTCTTATTCCAAACATCTTGTATATAACTTGCTGTACCATACACCAAAGCTACACAAGTCAAATGTTTTATGCAAAAGGCATCACTTTTGTTACCACTGTGCTCTTCATCTCATATTTTCTGTCTTTGTATTGGTACTACTGCCCAGCAATTTGGGTCAAAACCACAGATAGTATCAGAAACTTTCAAATTTTTTTGGTCTTATTCATTACTGCTATTGAGTAGGCTTAGGTAATGTCAATACTTAGAAATGCTTAGCATCTCCATGTAGAATTCAAGGTTTGTGGGAAATAATAAGCAGCACCATACAAGATTTTTCTATATAAAAGGTACTAATGCTACTGGCACTGAAACTTTAATGAAACTGGATTAAATGATCTGGGAGAGTCCTTCTATTTGGCTGTATTTCAGTCTTGGAAAACTGCAGCTAACCAAGTTTTCCCATTTATTACTACTCTCTGCTGCTAGAAAAATGGCAATCCTCCTGCCTCAGTCTTCTGAGTGCTGGAATTACAGGAGTGCGCCACCATGCCTGGCTAATTTTTATGTGGTGCTGGGGAATCAAATCTAGGGCCTTGTGCATACTAGCAATCACTCTCGTCACTACGTTATGTTCCCAGCTCTGGTTGTAGATTTTTTAATAACAGCAACAGCACAAATCCAAGGATCCCCAAAGTAGTTCTAAGCATATAGCAAGCCAAAAACTAAAGAAAAATGACAAATATACGTAAGGTTTAGTAGCAAAAAGTAAAAGGGACACCACCTTGACCACATCCTTTCCTCCTCATTCATACCCCAATCCCCAGATCTTTCCTAGCTTCACAAGTGTGAATACAGTTATAGTTGGTTAAGTCAAAACTGACCTTAGGAAACATCATCGCTGAAAGATGTTTACAATTAAAAAAGAGATACAAAACTTAGCACCTCTTTTATTTAAAAAAAAAGAGGAGGAAAGAACTTGCAGAAAACATATATAGCCTCGTGTACATAAGAGGCCATTTGAAATAAAACCAAAATGAATCTGTTATTCATTCCCTCTCCAGCTCTTTTTGTGACTTTTCTTAGACCTTTCAGGAGACTTTGAGTGGCTTGTAATTCTGTGACTACATTGATGACTTAGAGCAGGATCTGTGTCGTCAACCTCGGGACCTGCTTCAGTGGCGTCTTGAGCTCTTGCTCCAATGCCTTTTTTGGTGAGGGGAAGGACTACTTCCTTTGGGAGATTGGCTCTGCCTTCATGGAGACTGACTCCCACTCCTGTAGCACAGGGTGGGAGAGTGATGGGGTGTGTCCAAGTCTTGGTAACTTCTCTGGTGGTGATCAAGTGATGGCATTCTTTCCAACTTCTCCTCTTCCTCCGTCTCCTCCTCATTAGATTCCACATCATCTGATCTTCTACAGCACTAACTCGAGGCTTCAATTGCTCAGCTTCCTCTAACCCATAGCGTTTCTGTAGCCAGGAAGAATGATATCACAGACCCTCTCACTGTGTAGCAGCAGCTCATCAATAAACTCATCTACATGTATCAGTTCAAATTCCCCATTTCAGTTCTGGCTCTTGATTTTTCAATAGTCATTGTACAAAGTCTCTAAGTACTTATAGCAATTGACTGCCGTGCCTGTCAGCCTCATGTAAAGTGCCCCAACTTGCAGACGTATTTGAAATCTTCATTTAAAAAAAATCTACAATGATATCCTTCTCAGGTGGAATCAGAAGCATCTTTAGGGTCAGGCATAGAAATGAGGTTGTTTTTATACTTCCACCATAGACAACACCCACAAATCTTAACTCCATGACTTTATCAACTACAAGTTCAGCTATAAGTCCAAAGCATTCTTCTTTCCAGTGCTTGGACGCATAGATCTGTGTCTGAATGATCTTTTCTGCCAGATACTGAGGGTTGGTGCAAGGATGCTGTGTGCATCCTTGACTGTATGGTTCACCATTTTAGCACTCCTCTGGTTTGTGAGAGGAGACAGTGGGGTTGTAGCCAGTTAGGGATATACAATTTCTAGGAGACAGAGGGGTTGCTGGAAAGCAGGATTAACTCCTGCTGTTCCTGCCCCTCCCTGCCACTTGTAAGAACTACTTAATGGGTACTTAGGGGTGGGCTTCAGCAGCAGCTTAAGGGTAAAGAACTAAGCCTTACAGACTAAGCTACTTAGCATAGGACAGCCCCTTACCCAGTTTAACTATGAAAACCTCTAGACACTGAGCCTCAGGGCCAACCCACATTTCTGGGTCCCTCTTTTGGCTAGCAGAAGCTTTACTCCTTATCTCTCTTTCCCCTTTTCTAAGTTTCCCAATAGAGCCTTCTCTTCACAGCCTGCCTCCAAGCTTCCACAACTTATTCTTCAAACCTGTGCAGACATGAACTAGGCCCATCAGAATTGGGGCCTTAGTCTGCAACCACTAACAGGTTCTACTCACGTAACTAATTTTTTGAGCCTGAGATCAAGCAGGGCCAGTTTGTACAGATCTGCTTGTATTTCCATCACTTTGGTATGATGAGGCAGGAATGAAGATGACATGCTTGAGCCCAGTCTGAGCAACTTAGGGAACCCTTATCTCTAAATCAAAAATGTAAAAAGTGGACTGGGCTGGGAATGTAGCTAAGTGCAAAAACCCTGGTTTCAACCCCCAGTACAAAAATAAATAAATAAATAAATAAATAAATAAAGACTTTTCTTCTATCTAGCATAGATGTTAGATGTCAGCAGTTTACACAGGATCTCATTCTGTAGTAAACTCACTATAGAGCCCTAAGTGGCCTTGGGCTCACAGCAATCCTCCTGCCTCGATCTCTTGAGTACTGGGATTACAGGTATGCACTACCATGCCTGGCTTATTTAGTACTGGGAAATCGAACCCAGGACCTTGTGTTTGCTAGACAAGGGCTCTAATACTTGTGGTATATTTTCATCTCTTGTTTTGACTTTTATTTTTGAGACAGGGTCTCGCTCTGTAGCCCAGGCTGGTCCTGAACTCATTATGGAGCCCAGGCTGGCCTTGGACTCACAGCAATCCTCCTGCCTCAGTTCCCCCAGTGCTGGGATCATAGGTATGTGCCACCATGCCTGGCCTATGTGGTGCTGGGGAATTAAACTTGGGGCCTATGCTTGCTAGGCAAGCTCTTGAACCACTGTGCCTTTCAACCCTCCCTCTCACTTTTGGAAAGAGCCAGAAGTGACGTGGTGCCAAACCTGGTGAATAAGGTGGATGAGGACACACACTAATGCTTTTCTGGGGCTGGCACCTGGCAGTGGCACTGTCTCTATTTTTGACCACATATTGTAAAGACGGGAGAAAAGACTTCTAGAACTACACCAGAAGGTGGCAAGAATCACCGAAGTGCATTTGAAGCAAGGGGGAAATGTGTGTGCATGTGTGTGCACACATGCATGAGTGATCCTAAGGACCAAAGCCATGCAGGGTCCTCATACAGTGACATGGGGAGTGTCTTAGTTTCTTTTTCATTGCTGTGACTCAGTACCTGACACACACAAGTTTAGGAAAGGAAAGGTTTATTTTAGCTGACAGTTTCAGGCGGTCACAGTCCATTCAGGGGCGGCTGGCAGCAACTGAAGTACATGGCAGAAAGAGAGGTGGAGGCAGCTTCTCAGGACATCACACACAGGCAGACAAGTGAGACTAATTGAGACTAGACCAAGTCCCAGTCTTAGTCTCTCCTGCATCCTGGTATAGAAGGTGTGAACACTACACACCCTTAGTCTTAATTCACAAGCCTTTGGTCTTAAGTCACATGCCTTTAGTCTTAACTCACATGCCTTTAGTCTTAACTCACATGCCCCTAATCCCAACAACTGCAATCCACCCCTCCAGGCCAGACCCCAATCCACCAACATTACATTGCTCTATAGACAATCCATAACATTAAATACATGAGACTTTTGGGGAACACTCCAGATCCTAACCACAGCAGGGGGTTATTGACAATGTGTCTTTTAAAGTGTAATAATTAATTTTTTAAGAAAGCATTCAGGGGTTGGGTACATAGTTCAGTGGCTAGAGCACTAACCTAGCACTCACAAAGCCCTGGTTTCAATTCGCCAGCACTACATAAAAATTAACTGGGTGATGCACACCTGTAATCACAGTGCTTTGGGGGTTGAGGCAAAAAGGATTACTATGAGTTTGAGGCCAGCCTGGGCAGCTCATAATGAACGAGGTCAGGACCAAAGTATACTGCAGAGTGAGACTGACCTCATCTACACCACCAACAAAAAAATTAGTCCTTAACTAAATTTTCAGTTATCAGTCCTCATATATACCTAGACTCTGTCTCAGAAAATAAATAAAATAGGGCAACCCACATTTCCTGGGTCCCCATTCTGACTAGCAGAAGCTTGTCCCTCATTCTTTCCCCTTCTATCTTCCTTCTTTCCCTTTCTATACTTCTCCACAATGAAGTGCTTGCCTAACAACCTGCAAATCAATTAATTATTCAAGTACCAAAAGGTAAAATAAAATAGAGAAAAAGGTACCCTGAGGTCACTTAGCAGCAAGTGTGATATCTTTGCCAAGGTATCTCTGACTTCTACCAGGGCTGGCTGTTCCCTGTGAGAAACTGAAACAAAATGGAAAACACAAGTATGTTCAGGGCATACATTGTTTTTCCCTGCCTTGCATCCATTGAAATGCTCACATCATCAATTATTTGCCTGTTGAAATCATTGTCACTGTGAGCACCACCTAACAGTAGCAGTCACACATTGTTCAAGGAAAAGATGGTGGATCTGTAATTTTCCCATGCTTTACTTGACCAGGTGACCAGACAAAGGCAGAAGGGAGGAGGAAGTTATAAAGGTCATAGCGTTCTGATAAACTTGGCCCTGAGCCAATGCCTTAGATCTTGTCCAGTAAGACTGTGCATCCTGCTAATAGGAAAAGGCATGGGGAGGGACTTGCAACCTAGGAATTTAAATCTCCTTCCACCATATTTTCTGTGTGCCTTCTTCACTTGCATGCAGAAAGTTAGATCTTGTTGAGTAAGACTGTGCATCCTGCTAATAGGAAAAGGCAGGGGGAGGGACTTGCAACCTAGGAATTTAAATCTCCATCCACCATATTTTCTGTGTGCCTTCTTCACTTGCATGCAGAAAGGTTATCCTTTTTGCAAAAAGATAATTAAAGCCTCATATTCTGGCACTTGTACCTCCCATGTCCATCCTTTGTTTGGACAGGTAAACTCGTACGAGTTGTTTCTATCACCTTCCCCAGCAAATAATCTGCGTCAGGCGGCAATTAAAATTCACTCCTCAGCACTGGAAAAGGCCTTGGCGTGAAAAAATCACAGACTGAGCAAGTAAACCCTCATTAGCTGGCAGGGCAGCTTGTCGATGTGGGGGACTGTGCAGCATGCTTTCCACTCTAATCTCTGTAAACAACTCTGTACAAAGACGAGAGAGGAAAGGGACAGTGTGGGTGCATGTGTGCACACATGTGCTCTGGTATTTTTTTTCTTTTGTCTTAATAGGAGCCTTAGGTGTGTGAATGTTAGAAACAGCTCGAAGGGGTTTACCTGTCCAAACAAAGGATGGACATGGGAGGTATGGATGACAGAATATGAGGCTTTAATTATCTTTTTGCAAAAAGGGTGAACTTCCCACGTGCAAGTGGAGAAAGGCACACCCAAAACGTGGTCGGTACCGACATAAATCCCTAGGTCGCAGGTCCCTCCCCCTGCCTTTTCCTATTGGCTGGATGCACAATCTTCTGATAAGATCTAAGGTATTGGCTCAGGGCCAAGTTTATCACAATGTTATGACCTTTATCCCTCCTCCTTCCTTCCTCCTTTGTCTGGTCACCTGGTCAGGTGGAGCCATCAAAAAAATGTAAAGATCTGCCATCTTGAACAATGTGCCATTGCTACCATTAGGTGGCGCTCACAGTGAACATACCCAGGGAGTGTATTCTGTGCATGGGAGCTCTTCTGAGGTGTCAGCTATTTTTTAGAACTTGTGAACCAAGCTTAACACTTGATAAGAAAAACATGGCACCTATTTGTTCCTAAATAAAAGTGCTTACTTTTTATGAAATGCTTTAGAAATTGCATTATTAACTGATATGAGACAGGCAACAGGTTTAGCCTTCTGCTCCCCACCCCGGAAGTTCCCATTTTATGACAAGGAGTTCCTGCAGAAAAAGTAAAAGAGGAAAGAAATTTACATGTGAAAGATCCTGAGGATGGCTGGCTAGCAGGGAAGGCAGGGTCTGCTAGACCCCTGGATTTCAATTCAAAAGAAAAAATGAGTTAAGGACCAAGGAACACGGAAAAAATTGTGAATTAACACAAAAAGAAAAAAAGCATTTAGAGATATTTTCCTACTTACTGCCTAGTGTAGTGACTTTTTTGTAATCTCTAGTTTTATTTATTTATTTATTTACTTACTTATCTTTGATTTGGAGATGCTGGGCAGGAAGAGCCTCAGCCCTAAATCCCGGATATTTTTTTTTTCTGTTACCCAGAAGTTCTTGGAATGACTTAATTTGCAAGACAAAGACAGTCTCCTAGATCCGAATGCCCAGCCATCCTTAGTTTTCCTTCTTTCCCGGTCCCACTCCATCCATCTCTCTCCCTCTCTCTCCTTTTCTTTTTGGTTCCCTAACACTACAGATGAAGCTCAGGAAGTCACACAGGCTGGGTAAGTGACAGGGCCCTTCCAGTTCCCCTAGCCTCTGTTCTGGTTGTGACCTGTGGCATTGGCCTTGAGGCGTTGTGATCCCTCTCTGAGGACCCGGGTCGAGCCAGTCAGTGAGGAGGAAACTAGTCGCTGCCCCATCTGTGCGTCCTGAGGGGAGGCCTTAGGAGGACAGAGGGGAGAGCAGCCTGTGGGCTGGGGCCAGGCTTGTGGCGGCAGCCACCATCACTGAGGAAAAAGGTGGGGTGCTTAACTGCTGCACTTGCCTGAGCCCCTCACGCTGCGCAGCGGTGGCCTTTCGCCCTCCAGCAGACTCTACCCTCGCTAGGGCCCCTTGCGGACGGGCATGGTCTTTGGGGGTGCATAGGGCCACCCTCAGAGGGAAAGGACTCTCTCTATAATGATCAGAGAAAGAGGCCTGCAGTTTGTGTTGTATGCCATTAGCCCTCGGGTCACAGCCCCTGCTTTTCCCTTTTCACACCGTGGTAGCCGTCCACGTTGTCGTGGCCCTCCCTCTGCTTGCCGCGGGGACCGAGGGGTCCGCCGGTGCCCGGTGGGGGCCACACCCACCCCATTTGTGCCCACCGCGGCCCTGGGCCCCTGCCTCTCCGGGCACCACTGGTCATTTGCGGCCCAGGGGCGGGTTTTGTCAGATGGACAGGTGAGAGGCGATGGTGCCCTGGCACCTGCCGCTGGGAAAAACAGGTTCCTTGTGGGACGTATCCCCACGGAGAAGCCCTGAGAGTTGTGTGTGGTGCTGGGGGGCTCCTGGGGAGGCCCTACCTTGTGAAGGGGTGTTCTGGCTGGAGGGGCTGGCTTGGTGTGGTGCTCAGGGGACTGCTCTCACTTTGTGTATAGTGTTATAAGCTGACTTTCAAAAACCCCCCATAAGCCAATTAAGGCAAGATAAAGATCTTCATTGATGGCCTGACTGAACCCGCTTCTCAGGGTGAGAATGCTGAGAATGGCCAAGCCAGGACTGCGTAGTGTTGATACAAGGATTCAGAAGTGGAGGTTACAGGGGAGGTGACATAGGTACAGCATTATTACCCCAAAAGCCAATCACAACTACACAGCATCCATAGTAACAGTATTAACCATGTAGTTACGTTTGGCGGGACCGAATCGCACAAAACTGGGGTTCTTGGAAAATAACCCGTCATGAAATGAGAATAAGGGCCCACTTGGGGCTGAACTTGTGTTAGTTAAGTTTTGATCCTTGCTTAAGTGACTCCATTTTGTGCTATTCTTCCAAGTGCTATTTTTAAGAGTCTTTTCTGACAGACTAAACTGTGTGCTGAGGATTGCTGTGACATTAAACAGAATACTGAGTTAGCCCAGAGAGTAACCCTAGGGCATTCTTGACACTTTCATGAACTTTGGATGCTGAAGGACCCAAGCTGAACAGACTCCAGGACAGGTTTCAAAGTTACTCTAAAAGTTACTGCACCCAAGCCTCAGCTTCTCAGATCCTAAAACAATTGTCAAAGAATGCCCAAGGCCAGGATAGCCTTGGGGCACTTGGTTACCTAGTTACAGTCAATCAGAAAGGGAAACTAATCTGGCATTCCTGGGCCTGGGACAAAGAGTAACAAACCTGGCATTCCTGGGCCTGGGGCAGAGTCAAGAAATCATAAATAAGTTGACCAGTGACAAATAACCAATCACTCGATATCCCTTTAGACCCTTCCCAGGCCGCTGAACCACCACACTCGGTTGGTTACATCCAAAACACTCCTAAAAGATCATGATTGGGTTATAACAAAAGTTATGGGCACTCTGCCTCTCTAAGCGGTCCGCATCACCGTCATAAGAAAACTGCATACTTACAATCGGTTCTATGTAAATGATAATGTACCTGTGTCACATCTCCTAAGACCACCCCTTCCCCTACCTCATCAAAACCCTGTTCATCCTTTGTTCTGGGCTCTCTGCACGGACCCACTGCGTTGGTGAAGTCTGAGAGCCCGAGTTAAAGCCTGAATAAAGACTCCTTGTTATTGCATGTGTGTCTCTGACTCCTGGTGGTCTTTGGGATCCCCAAAATCTGGGCATAACAGGTGCTATGATGATTTGTAACCCTTAGGACCAAGGACCTTATTTCTCACGTCTGTATCTTACTGCCTCGCTGGCACCATGGTACATTAATGGGTAGCACAGTATCAACTCCCATCCATCTTTAAGATACGTTCCAGAGACTAGACACAGATGGGCTGACAGACTGTTCAGCCCTATGTGGGCCCTTAAACTCAATTCATAATTGGTTATTTTCAAAGAACCCCAGTTTTGTGTGATTGGGTCCCACCAAATGTGATGGACACCCTATTGTTACTATGGATGCTATGTAATTGTGATTCGTTTTTGTGTAATAATGCTGTACCTATGTCATCTCCCCTACAACCTCCCCTTCCCAAACCCTATATCAGTCCTCTGCTGTGCTGTGCTGGCTGAGGCCATTCTCTGTACTCTCACCCTGAGATACAGGCTTGGTCTGATCCTTATCATGCCTTAATTGGTTTATGGTGGGTTTTTGAAAGTTGGTCTATAACAAATTGTCATCCCATCTGTGTCTGGTCTCTGAAAGGTGTCTTAAAATGGATGGGAGTTGATATGCACTACCCTTTACAGGCACCAGGAGCGAGATACAAGAGGCAAGAAATAAGGCCATTGGGCCTAAGGGTTACAAATTATCAAATAGGCCAAAGTTCAGGAGAATGTCAAGAATACCCTAGAGTTACTCCCTGGGATAACTTAGTATTCTACTCAGTGTCACAACAATCCTCGTTAAATCTTTACAGCAAACCCACAGCACACAGTTTAGCCTGTCAGAAAAGGCCCTTCAAAAATAGGACTTGGAAAAATAGCACAGAATGGAGTCACTTAAGTACTTAACATACTTAGCGGTGGGACCCTGGGTGTTTTCCCTGGTGCCCCTGTCGGGGTTCTTCCTTGTCCTCTCCCAGGAGCGATTCCCCCCGCAGCATGCTTTCTGTGGGTCTGTGCTCTTGTGTGCATTTCCCCATTCTAGCCGCCATCCCTCCTCTGCCTGGCTGGCTTAGTCGCGCCGCCCTGCCATCTGGTGGTTTGGGGCATCCTCCTTGGGCACAACAGGATGTGGGAGCAGTTCGCTGGTAGTGTGGTGAGTCGGGTGAGTCATGAGGGGTACTCCTCACCTGACTGTGGTGGGGCAAGTGTGGGCCTAAAGCTTGGGGTATTTATGTGTTCTGAGCAGTGGAAAGCTGTATGCTATAGAAAGTTCTGGTTTGGTGCCATCCACAGTTAAAAAAGATAATGGCTCCTTTTACAAGAGAAAGGGTTGCCCATTTCACAGAAAAAAGAAGCATGAGTACAATCAATTCTTTCATGCAGTCTACAGTTCTTTTTGTTTTCCAGGTTGTGTGAGCTAAAATGTTTCTCCTGAAAACATTCTTTGAACTCAGCTTAAAATCATATTCCTGACTTTACCACCTATAATTTATAGAATAAATGTATCTTTAAAGTACTTTGTATGTGATGGTCCAGGAAGTATAAACAAGCATAGAAAAAATTGTGGTTGACTTGAAGTTGCAATGTTCTTAAAAGTACAGTCTTTAAGATTATGTTGTCAGCATTCTTCCTGTTTTATTTTGAACCTTCCTACCTCATTGCGTCCTTTATTGTTTTGAATTGTGATAAGTTTATAATGTTGTAATGCTGATTAACACATGGAACTCACAGGCAGGGTGATCAATAGTTTATTGTCCAGACAGACCAACGTGCTGGGACCCAAACACCAAAGGAGCTGGGCCCCGAGCATCTTGGGTAAGGGAATTTTATACTCACAGTACAGGGAAGCAAGAAGGGGGATTTTTCACAGAACAGAAAGGAGAGTTTGACAGAACAAAAGAGAAATGGGGCATACATTGTGTCTACATCAGGAAGTTTATGCATCTATCTAACATACAACCTATCGACCATGGCAACTTCTGGGTACACAAAAACTTGCAAGCTATCAGCCATGGCGACCTCTGGATACACAGAAACATATTGTGGTTGTTCCTGGCACAGGTGCAGGGTTGCTCAGGGAGAGGGGAGGGGTAAGCAGATTGAGAAATTGAACAGAACTAACTCCATTTTGTCTCTTTCAACAATATATAGTAGTGTCAGGAAATGTAGCCATTTCTTTAGTCTTCTAATTTAGAATTTTTCTTGGTTAATTTTTTATGTACATATATTATAATATTTCAGATAAATTTGAGAATTTTCAAATTTGGCTTCTGCCGTGGTGCATGGCATCTGTAACAGCTTGTGGCACAGGTGGTAAAAGAGTTTATCAATATCCAAAATACTCAAAAGAACAAAAGTTCACTGTGTGAGAGAAGGCGGTGGGGTTAGAGGCAGTCGGGGGATACAGAGTCTCGCAGAAACAGCGGATTTCCTGGAGGGCAGCTGGCTATCACTCCCTAGAACTCAGTTTAAAAACAATAGAGAGAAAGATTTTTAAGAGAGAAGTATCTAAGAGTGGGCTCTAGCAGCAGTTTAAGGATGAAGAGCCTGGTTTAAGGGTGGAGAACCTAATAACCAACTGCTTAGCACAGGACAGTCCCTTACCCAGCTACACAGTAAAAACCCCTGAGACAGCCAGCCACCCTGGCAACCCACATTTCCTGGTCCTCCTGTGTAGCAGAAGCTCCACTGGGGAAACCCATGTTTCTGGATTCCCCTTCTGGCTAGCAGAATCTTTACCCTAGCTTTCTTTACCCTTTTGTAAGTTTTGTAATAAGGCCCTTATTTCACAACCTGGTTCTCATCTTCGTGACTTGGCCTCTTGTTGGAAACAGGACCTGACACCGCAGGGATTAATATATTTGTGGACGTGTCATCCAGAATATTGGAGGCAGGAAGAGGTATGTGGAAACCTACTCTCTCCTCTCATTTTCTTTTTCAAATTGTTTTCCCAGTGCAAGAAAATGCCAGCAGCTTATGAGAAGCGCTTAAGGGAGACAAATGACTTTCCTGTCTGCTTAGAAAGTTATGTGGATTGTTCTAGTTCTAAAAGCTAATGTTTTAAAAGTTTTACTGTGTGGAAAATTTTTTTAATTTTAAGAAAATAGGTGTGTTTATTAGGAGAGGGGAATTGTTAGAAAATGTTGCATTTGGTTAGAAATAATTGTTGCTTGAAATATATCACAGTATTTTGCCCTTACCTGAATTTTTATAATCAAATTTCATGATATGCACAAGATTTCATATATCAATTAAGATACATTTTATAATAAACATAAAATTTAATGTAACAAGATATAGCTGGTATATTTAGGATAATACATATTGGGTGTGTCTGGGCCTTCTTACATCTATGTTTCAACTTTGGTTTCTGGTACACTGTTACCTTCTTTTTGTTCCATTGTGGTTAGTGAGGTGTAGGTGCCTGGTGTCCTTGGAAAGCCGGTTAATTCTAGAGGCCAAAGGAAGGTGGTTAGCAACAGGGAAGCCGTTTTACTCTTTCAGTCACTAAGGCCTTTTTGCCCTGATATGGACTATTGTAGTTTGGAACTGGATTGTCCTTCAAAAGTCTCATGTATTTGAATGTTACAGATTGTCTATCAACCATGTGCTACTGGGAGATTGGTACCTAGTCTGAAGGGGAGGATTACAGGTATGTAAATTGGATTAAAGGAATGTAAATTAGATTATAGGCTTATAGTGGGAGTGTACCACACCTTCCACACCGGCCTCCAGGGTGGGGCTGACTACTGGGATGAGACCTGGAAGGATATAGAAGCTGCTTCCTGCCTTCCTTGGAGGACTAGTCTCAACTAGTCTCAACTTGCCTTGACTTGGCTTCCTGTTTGTGATGTGGTGAGAAGCTGCCTCCACCTCTGCCTGTGCCATGTGCTTTCATTGCTGCTGTGACCTTCTGAAATTATGAGCTAAAATAAACCTTTCCTCCCCTAAATTTGTGGATGTCGCGGATTGGGTCACAGAAACTAGGAAGGAACTAAGGCACGAGTGAAATTTTTTTCACTTAAAGAGAGCTCTTTTTTTCTGGCATGGTATGGCTTAGTTAGTTGGGGATTAAAGGAGGGAAAGGGGATGAGAGATACAGGCCTCAGCGGTTGGAGAGAGGAGTGTCTGTCTGCAAGGTGGAACAACTTGCCATCAGTTCCCATCTCAGAGAACATCTGTTTGGTGAAGTTATCACACCTTGCTGTAACTCATATTTATGCAGCGTTTTACAGTCTAAGGGTATTAACTCCTTGGCTTCTGTTGTTCCTTCCATCATTCTTTTCATCAAAATTAAGAATGTTGGAGCTGAACCTATACACAATGGTTAGGGCTTGAGTTTGATTCCCTAGCACCACATAAACCATGGTAATTTCTAGCACTGGGGAGACTGAGATGGGAGGATTGCTGTAGGTTCAAAGCCATCCTAAGTTTCATAGCTCGGGACTAGCCTGGACTTCAGAGTGAAACTGTGTCTCAAAAAAATTGTAAAAATAAATACATACAAACATAAATAAATAAAATTAAGCCTGTTGGTATTTGGTAGAATAATATAGATTATTTTGGGGAGAAATAGTCACTTCATAATGAGTCATCTACCCATAATTCTTATAAACAAATTTGTCAATATGCCTTTTTAAGTTTTATTTTTTGGTGGTACGGAGGATTTAACTCAGGGACTTCAAACAAAGCTATATTTCCATCACTGTTTTAGAGTCTGTTTGAGACAGGGTCTCTGTCAGTCACCTACATTGCTTAGAATGAGCTCCAACTTGTGATTCTCCTGATCCAGCTTCCCAGACTTCCTGGACTATAGGCATGCACACCTGGCACTCTAGCATTAATACAAAATTTATGTGTTTTATGGTACTTACTAAACTGCACATAAAAGGCCTAGAATGCAGCTGTTGCCTAAAAGATATCTTATACATTATGTCTTCCCAAACATACCTCTATCAGTCACCCCAAGTTTCACTTGTTTGAGCCAATACTGCTGTATCCTCTGATGTTATCCTATGCACTAATTTCTGGACCTCTATACATGTGACAGAAAATTAGTCAAACTACTTCCCCAAATGAATAGAGACAAGTCAAACTTCATCTTCAGCTCATGAGAGTTGAAATATTTTACGTCTTTTTCAATATTGTTTAAGTCTGTCCGTCTAAGGTGAGATGTTCAGCTCTTTGATTATTGAACGTTTGGTATCCTATACAAAGTGCATGTGGAAGTCTCTTGACTGCTTTTCTTCTAAGGCCTCTGTCTTTTTTTATGTAAAATGCCCTGTTGTATGTGAGTGTATTGGTTGGATTTAAGAGAGGCAGAGTTTATGGAATTTATAGAGATAAAGGGAATTTTTTTGAGAGTCCAAATCAGTGGTGCCTATGTGGGAGAGCTGGAGGGCCCAGAAGATGCTCAGGCTCATGTCAAAAGGACACTAGTCTGAGAATGCAGAACAGCTGGTGTAGGCCTGCTGCGGATGGTTGTCCAAGAAAAGGGAAGACAGGAGACTGATGCAAAGCTACTACGGCGATCTGTCAAGTGAAGAGATCTGCCAAGTGAAGATCTGATCAAGCCAAGAGCCAATCCAAGTTTCCTGCTGAAGGTTAGGCTAGAGGGGTTTATTTTTTTTTTTTTCTTCAGAAAGAGTCTGCAAGACTGTATCTACTTCCCTCCTTTTCTCAGTTGAGGCAAGTTAGGTGTCCCTCTCCCACTTTCTGGCCCTCAAGTAAACAACACACACCTGAAAGTCATTCCCTGGCTGTTCCCTAGTTGTAACAAATTGCCACAATCTCTCTCATATTAAGTCCAAGGATGAGGTTCTGCATAATAGACAAAACAAACCAGAGGGCTCAAGGCTAACTGCTCAACACTCTGATCATGGACACGTACTGAATGCAGTGCCCTGTGATATCACCGCCAAGGTTGTTTCTCACAGGAGCTCAGGCCTGGGCTCAACAAAGCACAGCATTAACCACACGAGGCAAATAATTCTCTTCACTCTGTCATTTCTCTTTGCACTCCAGTGATTTTATTTAGTGAAGAGATTTTTATTTTAATCCGTTCTACTTTATGAATATTATTTTTAGTCTTATTTTGTGTGACCTTGAAATATTTTATCTAAAGCAACTTTTTTTGTGTCTAATAATTTGCTTAAGCATTTAGAGTTTACTTACCTCTGAAAATGTATTATATGATATTGTGTAAACATAATGTTTTCAAGCATGTATTTTTTATTCTACCATGTTATCACTAAGATTTGTGCATCTATAAGGAAGGTTCTTTTCTTTAAGTGTGGTCATTGCAGCCTAAAATTTAATTCATCATTTTGACTGAGCTACATGATAGTGTTTTAGTAATGGATTTCTTACATGATGCTGGCTATAACATATAACCTAGGTGTGTGGTGGATTGTGCTGTCTAAGTTTGTGTAGGTACTCGGTGGTGTTTGTAAAATAAAGGAATCACCTAACGATGCCTTTTCTGGAATGTATCTCCATCATTAAGTCTGCCATGAGTGTATAGATGCATATATAGCTTAATGGTCTATAATACATGAGTAGTATATGTTTTTATTATCAAAAATCAGAACTCCTTCAATTTTTTTAGTCTTTTGAAACGACTAACACGGTATTGCTGATACTTTATATAATATGTCAATTTTTACTGCAATTAAATTTTGCTTTTTTACTAATTCTTTTTACACTGATTTTTAAAAAATTACCCTTTTATCAGTTATTAAAACTGATGATTAACTAATGCAGTCTTAGCTTTTTAATTTACGTATTTAACACTGTGTCTTTTCTTCTGAACCTCAGATTTACAAGCACACCAATTTTAAAATAGTATTATTGAATGACAATTAATAAGAATTTGCATATGCCTAAGACATACATAGACCACAGATATCTTTTTAGTGGTCTGGCACCAAAGTCAAATTAATGAACAAATGTATTTTAACCAGTGTGCTCTCCAGTGTTCTCTTAAGAACCTCCTATCTGCCCTTTGACTCCATCTTCTATTTAATAAATATATTCATTATTTTATCGAGCAAGCAAATATTAGGATAAACATCAAGATTATGTGGGTCAATAATTTGTCACAGTTTGATGTAGCTTAGATCTACCTAGATCAGGAAATGCAATATTAGTGACTCTTCGAAAAACATTTTTATGACCTTTTTGTAGCAGTATTTTGTGTAGTCTTTGTAGAGGTGGCTATCCACTTTTTGTTCAGCTAGTACTGTTAGAATATACTTCTTGGACTTTTTGTACAGTTCTTTATGCCTTTTCAGTTGAAGTGATGGACTGAGTAAATTGATGGCTTATAGGATATATGTGAGCAGTTATTACCAAAACATTTCAAAAGTGGCCTACTGATTCCCCTAGCTACCAGCAGTTGACAACTCATCTCTGAAGACACCTTTGTGATCGTTAATCTGGTTTTTTTTTTGTCATCTTTGCTCTAACCTTTGTAGTGATTATGCAGTCATATATGCTATTTTTAATATCGACATCTCTATATCAGCACTGATTTGTACTCACATTTGCACATTTTTTTCTGGTGCTGTAATTCCATCCCAAGGACATTTACATGCTAGACAAGTGATCTGCATCTGAGCTGTACATCCAGTCATGTTCATATATCTGTCCTGAGTTTCTCTTTTGTTGTGATTTGCTAGTGAAAGAAACAAAATCAAAATGGAGTTAGTTCTGCTCGCCACCTCCATCCACTTACCCCCTCCTCTCTTCCTGAGCTCATGAGAAAATCAATTTTTGACCCTAACCCTGCATCTGTTCTAGGAACAACAAAATGTCTATGTACCCAGAACTTGCTAAGGTTGATAGACTGTATGTTAGATAGGCACATAAACTTCCTATGTTAAAAAAAAAGTATGCCCCATTTCTCTTTTGTTCTGTCAAAATCCCCCTTCTGTTCTGTGAAAATGACCCCTTCTTGCTTTCCAGTTCTGTTAGTATAAAAACCCCTAACCCAAGTTGTTTGGTGCCCAGCTCCTTCTGGTTGTCGGGTCGCTGCATGCTGGTCTGTCTAGACAAATAAACTCTTGATTGCCCGTGCCTGTGAGTCCCATATGTTAATCTGCACTACAACACTAGTAAAATTCCTACATTTCTTTGTGTGTGTCTTTGATTTTCTTAAAGTTTACAGCATCCTCATATAATCTGCTTCACCAGCCTTTTACCAAATATGTACACTGTAAACATCTTTTCCAGCTCCTTATCTATTCCTTGGACATTTTCTTTACAATTTTAACATATAAAAATTCTCCAATCTTAAAAAGTTTCATCCCACTTTCACCTTAGAATTTGAACATTTTTCTTTCCTCTTTCTCTCTTTTTTGTAAACAAAGTCTTGCTCTGTAGCCCAGGCTTGTCATGAACACATCATTGGAGCCCACGCTGGCCTTGGCCTCAGGACAATCGACCTGCCTCTGCCTCCCAAATGTTGGGATTAGAGGCGTGTGCCATCATATCCAGCTTCATGTGCTGCTAGGGAATTGAACTCAGGTCCTTGTGCTTGCAAGGCAAGTGCTGTAGCTCCTGTGTCATTCCTCCAGCCCCTGTACTATTAAAAGGATAAAAATATTCTCCTGACAACATTGTAAGCTTTATCTCCAAAATTATTTTTTTGCCTATAAATTTATTAATGCTTTGTATGATGTGATGCAAGGACCAAACTCTATTATATTTTTTTGTAATAGAATCCATTTGACCCACCAACATTTGTTGAGTGAAATTTAAACTGTTACAGAGTGGACGAGTCACTTCCTCTTGTATCTCACCTGAGAAAGGGAGTACTGGTGTTGTCTTCCTCCTACACTTAATAAACCTGGGATAACAAATGAGCAAGGATCAAGAAGTCTGACTTAACCCCTACCTTAAGCCTAACCCTAACCCTAACTCAAACCCTAACATAACCCTACGCCTAACCATAACACCTACCCCAACCCTAACACCAACCCCAACTCCAGCACCAACCTCAACCCCATCCCTAACCCTAACTCTAAGCCTAACCCTAAAATTAAACCCTACCCTAACTCTAACCCTAACCAAAATCCTAACATAACACCACCCTTACCCTAACCCTAACCCTAACCCCAAACCCAAACCCAACTTCAAACCCAACCCTAACCCTAACCCAAATGCAAACATATTCCTAACCCTAGCCCTAAAACCAACACTAACCCCAACACAAAACGCAAGCCAAACCCCAACCCCAACCCTAACCCCTACCCTAAACCCTAACCCCTAGCCTATTCCTAATCCTAACCCTAACCTGAACCCTAACCCTAACCCCATCCTAACCCTAAACCCAACCCCAATACTAACACCAACCCCAACCTCAACCCTAACCCTAAACCTAAATCAAAACCTAACATAACACTAACCCTAACCCTAACCCTAACCCCTACCTTAACCCTAACACTAAACCTAACCCTAACCCCTACCCTAATCCTAACACAAACGGTAACCCTAACCATAACCCTAACCCTAAACTTAACCCTAACCCTGACCCTAAGCTATCCCTAATCCTAACCCTAACCTAACCCAAACCCTAACCCTAGCCTAACCCAAACCCTAACCCTAAACCTCACCCCAACACCAACACAAACCTTAACCCAAACCCCAAGCCGAACCCCAACCCCAATCCCGAACCTAACACTAACCCTAACACTAACGTAACCGTAACCATAACCTTAACCCTAAACCTAATACTAAATCTAACCCTAACCGTAACCGCTACCCTAAACCAAATCTTAACCCTAACCCTAACCCTAACCCCAACCCTAACCCCAAGCCAAACCCTATCCCTAACCATAACCATAACGCCTACTCTAACCCTAATCATAACCCCAAACCCAACCCCAACTCCAACCCCAAACCCAAACCTAACCCCAACACTAACCATAACCCTAACCTCAACCCCAACCCTAACTCTAACCTAAACCTAACTCTAAACCTAAACTTAACCCTAACCCTAACCCCAACCCCAACCCCCACCCTAATCCTAAACCCAGCCACAAATGCAACACCAAAACTAACCCCAGTCTTAACCCCAACACTCCCTAACCCCAACCTCAACCACAACTCTAACCCTAACCCTAACCCCAACTCCAACCCCAACCATAAACCTAACCCTAAGCCTAACCCTAACCGCTCTCCTAACCCTAACCCAAACCCTAACATAACTCTAACCCTAATGTTAACCCTAACCCTAATCCCAACTCCAACCACAACCACAACCGTAACCACAACCCTAACCCCAACCCCAACCCAAACCCTAAACCTAACCCTAACCCTAGAACTAACCGTAACCCTAACCCCAACACTAACCCTAACCCAAATGTTAACCCTAACCCCTACCCTAGCCCTTACCCTAATCCCAACTGAAACCCCAATCCAAATACCAACACCAATCCCAAATATAACCTTGACCTTAAACATAAATCCAACCCTATCCCCAACCCCAACACCAACACCGATACCAACCGAAACCACAACCCCAAACGCAAACTCCACCCCAACCCTAACACTAACCCTAAACTTAACCTTAACGCTGACCTTAACCCTAACACTAAACCCCACCCCAACCCCAACCCCAACCATAAACCCAACCCAAGCCCAACTCTAACCACAATCCTAATCCTAACTGTAACCCAAATACTAACATAATCCTAATCATAACCCTAACCCTAACCCCTACCCTAAACCTAACCCTAACCTTAACCCTAACCGTAAACCTAACCCTAACCCCTACACTAACTCCAACCCCAACCCCAAACCTAACTGCAACCCCAAGCCCAAACCCAAGCCCAACCCCAACCCCAACCCCAACCCCAACCCCATCCTTAACCCTAACACTAACACTAACACTAATCCCAACCATAACCCTAGCCCTAACCCAAACCCTAACTTAACCCTAACCCTAACCCTCACCCTAACCTTAACTCCAGTCCCAACCCCAACCCCAATCCTAACCCTAACCCTTACCCTAACCCCTACCCTAACCCTAAACCTAACCCCAACCCCAATTCCAACATAAACCACAACCCCAACCCTAACCCTAACCTCACCCTAACCCTAACCCTCACCCTAACCTAACCTAACCCTAACCCTAACTCTAACCTGTACACCTTAACCCTACCCCAAACACTAACCCTAACCCTATCCCCATCCCTCACATTCATGATGGCCCTAAACTGAAACCTAGACCAAAACTTCACCCTAACCCTAAATCCTAACCCTAACACTACCCTAACCCTAACCCTATCCATAACCCTAACCCTAAGCCTAACACTGTTTTTATCTTTAAGCCTAACCCAATACCTAACCCTAACACTATCCTTATACTTACGGCTAACACCAACCCTAACCCTAACACTATGCTTAAGTTTAGGCCTGACCTTAACCCTAACAGTAACTCTATCGTTATGCTTAGGCCTACCCCAACCCCCAACCCTAGCACAGTTCTTATCCTTAGACCAATCCTAACCCAAAACATAACACTATCCATAATCTTAGAGTGACACTAACCCTAACACTATCCTTATCCTTAGACTAAACCTAATCCTAACCGTGACACTAATCTTATCCCTTGGCCAACATCTGCGCTTACTATAACACTATCCTTATCTTTAATCCTAACCCTAACCTACCGCTAACACTAACCTTATCCTTACGCCTAACCCTAACCCAGACTCAAAGCCTAACACTATCCTTATCCTTAGGACTTATCCAAACCCCAAACGTAACACTGTCTTTATGTTTAAGCCTAAGCCTAACTCTCTAGTTACTATCCTTATCCTTAGACTGACACCAACCCTTACCCTAACACTACCTTAATTCTTACACTGATACTAACATTAATACTAACATAGTCCTTATCATTAGGCCAAACCCAAATACTAGCACTATCCTTATCCTCAAACCTAACCCTAAAACTATCCTTAGCCTTAGACTAACCCCATCACTAACACTAACACTGTCCTTACCATTAGGCCTAACCCTAACCCCCACACTATTCTTATCCTTACGTCTAACTCTAACCCTAATGTTGGGGTCTTCAGGGCCGGAGAGCCTCAGCATCACTGACCTTGGCAGAGTTCCTTCCTTCCCACAAAGAAATGTTACTAATTGTAAATTAATCCAGGTGTTGTTTTGCTTAAACACAGGAACTGCCGGTTTAGTTAATTAAGAGACTGAAAGACAACTGGAGTATTCCATCCTCTACTCATTTCCTCCCCCTGGGTGATCCCGCACTGATTGAGGCCTTGCTGATTGGGCCAAGATAGTTTCCTCAGTCTGTTTAAGCTCCTGTACTCCTTAAATAAACTTGAGACGGTGTTCGCTGAAACCACTCCCAGAGTGTGTTACTCTGTCCTCCAATCCCTCCTTGGCTGTTCTGGGGGTCCCTGTGGGATGCAGACCCCTACATTTGGCACCCAAACAAGGACCTGAGGCAATCGGAGAGAGCTGAGGTGATCAGGTAAGTGAGGGATCGGACCCCCTTGTCGTCATGGGAAACATCCTGTTCTCAGGAGGTTTCGACAAATCTGAGGGCGAGGGCTCCTCAGTAACTGAGGCTGCCGGCAAAGGCGATGACGACAAAGCTTCTCTTTCTCTTTGTCCTCCTCCTTCTGCACCCCTAGGCGTATGCCTCCGAACCTATCTCGGCTGCTTTCCCACATGTACTGCTTCAGCATCGCCCCGCTTCCCCTCAGCCTCCTCCATTCCCTGAGCTCCAAGCTCCTACGCTGCACCCTGTGGCAGGACTTTGTAATTCTAATAGGCCAAACTTGCCCATGGGTCCTTCTCTCCAGGCCTTTCCAATCAATGGCAACCCAATACAACAGAGGCCTTTACAATGGTATCCTCACAATTCCAATACTCTTAAAAACTTTAAAAAGGCTTTAAGGAAGATGGCCCTAGAGGGGCATTTGCTGAACAACTGCGGGAATCTATTTCCATTGAATTAAACTGCCCTCAGGATTGGAAGGACTTATGCCGAGCCGCTCATTCTCCTTCCACCTATCTTAAATGGAAGGCCTTTTTCTATGATGAATGTGAACAACAAGCTGAAAGAAATGAAATAAGCAGTGCACCCTTCTGGGGCAAGGAAGTTTTACAAGGTGAAGGCCATTTCAGTGACCCCCAAATACAAGCCATGACAGGCACAGGTTCTTACTTTGACCAGGTCCACATGTGTGCCCTTAGTGCATGGCACAAGCTTCCTACAGAGGGTGGATCTCAGTCTCTAAGGCCTTAAACAAAAGGCTGTAAAAGATCTCGCTCAGTTTGTAGATAGGGTCAACAAAGCGGTTGAAAACAAAATTACTGATAGTCACTATTGGGCTAAATTACTTCCATTACTGCCCTTTGCTCATTGTGTCTTTAATGTCTCTAGCCTGATTAATACCTTGCTTGCTAGTACTCAGACTCTGCTAGAGATTCGCTCCTCCCCACTATTTGTCCATCATATTCGAGCACATAACAAACTTCCTGGTCCTCTTGCTGAGGCCAATGTTACGGTGGATTTTCTGACCCAGCCCACTGTCTTTTCTGTACCAGAACAGGCCAAACAGTTACATTTTAGGTTCCACCAATCTGCCAAAAGCCTCCATTTACTTTTTCCAACACTTCCTATTGAAACGTGCAAACAAATTACTAGAGACTGTCGAAGATGTGCTCCCTTCTGCTTTTGGGTCCATTACAACCTGCAGGGGTAAATCCAAGAGGACTTAAGTCCAATGCTTTATGGCAAGTAGATGTTACTATCATGTTCCTTTTGGTAAATTAAAATATGTCCATGTCACTATAGACACCTATTCTGGTTTCCTGGTAGCCTCTGCAGCTTCTGGGAGTCTATTAAACATGCAATATCTCATCTTCTAAAATGTTTTATGATTATGGGTGTCCCACTGTCTATCAGGACTGATAATGGCCCTGCATATAGCAGCAAAGGATTTCAAAAGTTTTGCTCCAATTGGAATAGTAAACGTATCACTGGGATACCCTACAACCCACAAGCTCAAGGTATAGTAGAGTGCTGCCGTAGAGACTTAAAGTCCCTATTACTAAAACAGAGGGGGGAATATGCCTCCCCCCATGATGCCTTACACGAGGCTCTTTTTACGTTCAATTTTCTTACTTTCCCTAAAGATTCCTCAGAAATGCCTGCCCATAAGCATTGGGCCCCATTAACTGGACCTTCTGTGCTACCTTTAGTGGCCTGGAAAGATGTTATATCCAATTCTTGGAAAGGGCCATGTACATTGTTAACTTCTGGGAGAGGTTTTGCTCATGTGTTTTCCCGGGATGAACAGCAGCCAATCTGGGTCCCCACGCGGCTCATCAGCCCCTGGCTCTCCACAACCACCCACCAAACACTTGAAGCAAATGACACTGGAGGAACAACAGAGACTTCCACGACACAAAAGAGTGCTACCCAAAGAAAAACAGCATAAGGCCACGTGGGGTGATCTCAAGGGCCCCACGGAGCAGACCAGGAGACTCGCTCCTACTTCAGGACACATGTCTGGCCCAATGGTGGTTGCTCTTCTTTGTGCAGCTTTAACAGCCAATAGTAAAGCCAAACAGTGAAATTGAAGGTCTAAGACTTTCCCATGGCAGAGATGTATAAGTGAAAAGGCTTTTTGGACTAATATAACTGAGACTTCTTGCTATATCTTGGACTGGTCAAATCCAATGGACATATCCTCTTACACTTCTTCCTCAACCACTTCCCCCTCCAGTGTTGCAAAACGTGTGCTGTTGATGGGAATGTGATGTTTGGATTCTGGGCAGAGACAATTGTATATTTGAAAATTGGGAGAGGCTATGGATGAGATAGAGCCTCAATCCTACAAATATGCTTACAAAACAAAAGGTCATTCCTTGTGTTGACACCCCCTATGTATTGTTGATAGTGCTGTCGATATTCTTAATCAGTTAAAAAATGTTTCCCTCCTGGCCAGATTTTTCCCACATGTTGTATGGGGTGATTGTATTGGAAAAGGTGTTATTGATTATGTTTAATTTTTCCTTGTGTTGTTCGCAGTGGGATGGAAGGTTTAAAAACTCTGGCTGCTAACATTATGTTCTTAAGCTATGTGGCAAATCCCCCGGTTTTGGTGTATAATCAGGCTGGTAGTCAGAGACGGGTAAGATTTCTCAACGGTTAGGACAACCTAAGACAGGATACACGCCATGCTGCATGTAGTCCAATGATGGATAAGTCCTAGCTGTGAGGGGAACGACCTTAGGCAGGCACAATCTCCCGCGGAGAAAGCTTTGCTTTAAAAAATAAAAAAGGGGGTCTTCAGGGCCCAAGAGCCTCAGCATCTCTGACCTTGGCAGAGTTCCTTCCTTTCCATAAAGAAATGTTACTAATTGTAAATTAATCCAGGTGTTGTTTTGCTTAAACACAGGAATTGCCGGTTTAGTTAATTAAGAGACTGAAAAACAACTGGAGTATTCCATCCTCTACTCATTTCCTCCCTCTGGACAACCCCGCACTGGTTGAGGCCTTGCTGATTGGGCCAAGATAGTTTCCTCAGTCTATTTAAGCCCTTGTACTTCCCTAAGTAAACTTGAGATGGGCATTCAATGAAAGTATTCCCAGAGTGTCTTACTCTGTCTTCCAATCCCTCCTTGGCTGTTTTGGGGGGTCCCCGTAGGACGGAGACCCCTACACCCAAACACTAACACACCCAAACACTAACACTATATGCAGACACCTGACCTTAAACCTAACCCTAATGCTATTCTTATACTTCGACTAACCCTAACCGTTAGGCATAACCCTAACCCTATCCTAAACACTGTCCTTATCCTTAGGCCTAACCCTTACCCTAACCCTATCCCTATCATAGCAATAATCCTAACCCTAATACTCTCCTTATCCTTATCCCTAACCCTATTTCTAATGTTAACACTTCTTACCCTTAGCCATATCCCTAATGATAATTCTAACATTATCCTTATCCTTAGCCCTAACCCAAACCATAATCTTCACACTAGTACTATACTTATCCTAGGCTGTAACCCTAACCCTAACTCTATCCCTATCCTCATCCTTAGCCCTAACCCTAACCTTTACACCTTCCTTAGTCCTAACCCACACCAGAACCCTCACACTACCTATACATATTCTAGGCCGTAACCCTAACCTTAACACTATTCCTTAATTTTAGCTCTAACCATACCACTATATGTATCTCAGGCCTTAACCCTAATCCTAACCCTAATACTATCATTATCCTTAGCACTAACATGAACCCTAACCCAACCCTTATTTTAAGCCCTAAGCCTAACCCTACCCTTAATATTGGGTTATAATAGCAGTTGTTAAACCATGGAATTTTGTACATGGAGTAATCCCATAGAAATCTATGCCGTAAAAAGGATTGTTGGATGGACTAAAAAAAGAAAGAAAAAAGAAAGAAAAACACACCTCTGCTTTACTTACCTTCTATAGTGTTGCTCTCATCTCAGGCAGTAGAACAGAGCCGATTCTGAACAGAGATAACAAGTATATCTGGAAAATTCATTTGTATCTTCTACATGGCTTTGAATGAAACTCTGGCTAGATAAATGTTTGATTCTCAATGAAGATAGAGCTTTTATTTCAATGTTGCTTACTCAGTTTTTAGAAACAGACTAATGGGGAAGAACTGGAGTCTCTGTTGTTTGGAAAACACACATTTAAATCTCCTGACTTCTGTACTCTTAAGAAATTCAATAGAATTCACTGCATATGGAGGTGCTTGTAGGAAGTACTGAAAACAACACTCAAAAGCTTTTCTTGTCTTCCGTCGTGTTCTCTTGTCAGGGAGTCGCACAGACCACATTCTTAACAAGGGAAGAATAACAGGGAAATTACTTTCTGTCTTTGACACGCTTTTCGAAGAAACTCAGGCCTCAAAAAGAGAGTGTCTAGGTAAATCTTTGTTTCCCCAAGTCAGGAATCAATGTACTGCGTTCATTTCAATGTTGCTCAGTCAGTGTTGGAAACAGACAAAGTTGGTTAGAACTGGAGTCTCTGTTGTTTGTGTGAGCGTCACCTCGCGGTAACAGTGGCACATTGTTCAAGATGGTGGATCTTCACATTTTCGCTCCGTACGCGATCAGGTGACCAGACAGGCAGAAAGGAGGGAGGAGGGATTAGGATGTGACGTTGTGATAAACGTGGCCCTGAGCCAATGCTTTAGATCTTCCCGGGAAGACTGTGAATCCCGCCAATGGGAAGCGGCGGGGGCAGGGCCTTGCGAGTTAGGAAATAGGTCCCCCCCGACCATGCTTGCCGGTCTTTTCTCCACTTGCACGTGGGAAGGACACCCTTTTGCAAAAGGAAATTAAAGCCTCATACCCTGTCGTCCATGCCTCCCAAGTCCATCCTTTGTTTGGACAGGAAGATTGCTATGCGCCATTTCTAACAATTTGGGGGCTCGTCCGGGATTTGCACGCCTGCTGGAGGGGGACACCCCGAGAAGAGAAGGAGGCGCCCC
The DNA here is from genome assembly GCA_004027205.1 of Ctenodactylus gundi. Classification (NCBI taxonomy): domain Eukaryota; kingdom Metazoa; phylum Chordata; class Mammalia; order Rodentia; family Ctenodactylidae; genus Ctenodactylus; species Ctenodactylus gundi. The sequence continues at coordinate 830 of PVKB01007330.1, read as the reverse complement.
ACCTAGCCTTCTAGGTGGCCTGCTCTGCTTGGGGGGTCTAACCTCCTGCAGAGCCGTGAAAAAGCCCGAGACCGTTTATATTTGGAGACAGTAAGGATGATGCTACAAGAGGAATAAAAAAACAAAAAAACAAACAAAAAACAAAAAACCGCGGCTGGTCAGGAAAACTTCACGCGTGGACTAAGGTAGGAAGGTTGAGAAAGGAATTCTCATAGTACTGCCTTGGTGGCCAGGAATTCTGGAATTAGCAAGACATCCTTAATAAGAAGGATTGGGCTATCCAGGTTTGGGGAATTCTGGAATTAGCGAGACATCCTTAATAAGAAGGATTGGGCTATCCAGGTTTGGGGAATTCTGGAATTAGCGAGACATCCTTAATAAGAAGGATTGGGCTATCCAGGTTTGGGGAATTCTGGAATTAGCGAGACATCCTTAATTAGAAGGATTGGGCTATCCAAGTTTGGGGGAGGGAGAGGTGAGACATCCCCGATAATAATAAGGGGGATTGGGTCTCTTCTGGTTACAAGATTCAGGATCAATTTATTTGAGAATGGGTGGTAGAAATTCTAAACCTGAGGGTGTGGAAATGGACTCCCAGGAGGAAATCTCTCGAATTCCTCTGGATAGTCCCCTGGGGCGAATGTTAGAATTCTGGGAGGACCGCCCTCCTACCAGGGGAAAAGAGAAACAAAAAATGATTAAATATTGTTGTTTCATCTGGACTAAGGAAGCAATCTATGGGCCATCGGTCTTCTGGCCACGGTACGGGTCACACGAGGACTGGGTCTGCCAGGCCCTGGTCCTCTATGTAAACAATAAAACCTCAGGAA
>PVKB01007329.1:0-37878 GCA_004027205.1 Ctenodactylus gundi | reverse complement strand
TTTTTTTCTTGTTGTTACACTTTCTTACACTTTCTTTTTAGATATGTTCTTTCCTCTATGTTGTTTGATGTTGCTTGTGTCTCTGCCTCTCTCTAAGATGCCTTTGAGTATTTTCTGCAGTGGTGGACTAGTTTTTACAAATTTCTCTAGGGATTCTTGGTCATGAGAAAATTATTGCTTCAATTTTCATGGGTAATTTTGCTGGATACAACAGCATGGGGTGACAGTTACTATCTTTTAAAGCTTGAAAGATTTTGCTCCAGGCTCTTCTCACCTTCAAAGTTTGCATTGAGAAAATTGTGGTTGTTTGAATGGGTTTCCTTTGGTAAAATAACACCTGTTTTTCTCTTGCTGCTTTGAACGTTTCAGTACTTTTTTATGTTGGATTTCTGAAATTTTGATTATGATGTATCATAGCACGTTTCTTTAATGGTTGAGATTATTTGGTGTTCTATAAACTTCTTATACCTGAATATCAGTTCCATTTCGTAGATTTGGGAAATTTTCTTACATTATTTCAGTGAATAAATTCTTCATACCTTTGGTGCTGTCTTCTGCTCTTTCTCTGTCTCCCATAATTCTGAGGTTGGTTCTCTTGGAATAATCCATCTGTGGTTGCCTTCAGCTACTTTGTTCATTTCTGGTTTTGGAGTTCTGCCTAATTATAGCATTCATTTCTTCAGCCCTGTCTTCAAGATCTGAAATTCTGTTCTCACAGTGCTGTAGTCAACTTCCCCTGCTTTCCAATGAATTTTTAATATCCCGAATTTTAGCTAGATTTTTTTTGAAATTGCCACTTCTCTATCATAATGTTTCTTCATACCTTGTATTTGCTTATTTACTTCAGCCAACTTTTTGTTTGTGATTTTTACAAGCTCAGTAAGCTTTGTATCCATTAGGACCACTTTTTGTTTGGTAAGTTCCTCTTTAAGCCCACTGATTATTGCTTGCATTTCTTTAAGAATAACATGCTTGAACTCGCTTATTAGCTTTCTGACATCCTTCTCTAAGAGTTCCACTCTTTCAGGGCCCATGACAGTCGTTTCTGGGGACTCAGGAGTTTCTGTGTTTGTCCTGTTGCCTTGCCTTCCCATGTTTCTGTCATTGAAGGAATTCATTATAAGGGCCTCGCTGAAAGGTTTCTGTGAATGGGTATTGGGGTGTGTAGTGAGAGTCAAAAGTTCTGTGCTGGGAGTAGGCAGAGAGGGAGGACTTAGCAGTCTGTTGGCCTCTGAGGTGTCTTGCCCACCTTTTGTCCCCACAGCAAAGCTCTCCACTTGCATGTCCCCCCTCCCCACCGAGGGTAAGGGTCTCACCCCTCAGAAGTGCTCCTACTACCCTCTCCCCCACTGTTCAGGAGGTTGGCATTTTTCTCTCTTGTCAAATGTCTCTTGTGCCGTTTTCTTTCTGGGCACTGCCTAAGAGTGTCCCCCAAACCCTAGCTTGCCTGTCTGAGCCTTCTACTTTACACAGTTCAGGCTAGGGTTTTTTTTTTTTTAAATGAAATGGCTCCTGCCTATGTTACATCCTGTTATGGCTGCCAAGCGCTGCATCTCCCAAAAAAGTCTAGGCTCCGGAGGCCTTTTTGTAGGGGAAGTTCTCAGTATGTTTGCAGCTTGCAATTTCCTCTGTCTCATGTCTGGAGGCTGGGGCTACCAGCTGCTGTCAGTTCCCTCTTCTCCCAGATGTGTGCTTATCCTGGTCTGAGGGTCCAGGTCCTGGCTTTCCTCTCTCTGCAGATGCCTGGAGGCTGACAGCTGTTCGTAGTCACTCTGGGGCAGCTTCCTAGGCTGCTGTTTTTTTTTTCCTCCATTTTTAATGTTTCTTTTGGATTTCTGATCATCCTGTTTCCTCCTTTCAATTGTTACAGTGTCCCTTCCTTTCCTACCTACACTGAACGGGCTGTTTTTGGCAATAATCTTAACCTTTTTAGTGGGTTTATGGGGAGATACTGTGTATCTCTGTTGCTTGGCCACTATCTAGCCCAGCAGTCTCTTAGGATATAAAATTAATACAACAAGCCGATGACATTCTTGTGTAGCCACAATGAACTCACTGAGGAAAAGATGAGAAAAACAATCCCACTCTCAAGAGCCCTCCAAAATTAAATAATTAAATACCTAGGAATAACCCTACCTAACGAAGTGATGGTCCTCTATAGTGAGAACTATATTATGCTGAAAAAAGAAATTGAAAGGACTGTAGAAAATGGAAAGACTTGCCCTATTTCTTGGTAGGCAGAACTAATATTGTCAAATGGCCATACTACCAAAACCAGTAAACAAATTCAAAGCGATTATTATGAAAATACCTACAGCTTTTTTCATAGAACTTGAAAAAACTGTCCTAAAATTCACCCAGACCTGAGGAAACCCAGAATAGTCACAGAAATCTTGAACAACAATACAAAGCAAGTGATGTCATGAGTCCAGATGTCATCAGGATTACCAATGTCACATTCTATTATAAAGCAGCATTGATTTTTTAAAAAAGCATAAGATAGTGGCACAAAAATGTACAAATTGACTACTGGAACAGAATTGAGGATGCACAGATATCTGCAGGTGCTCTCAGTCATCTGATCTTCAACTATAGGGCCAAAAACATACACTGGGAAGATGGGTAGCCTCTTTAAAACTTTATCACAGGTATGCATTTACAGAAAAACTCATAGTATTAATATGTAGAGAGTTTGTTATAATTCATGGTTTCAGATAGGAAGAATTGAGGGGTTCTTGTGAACAAAGACAATTGACTGTGAACAGAGTCAAAGGAAAGGACTTAGTCCTTTCCAGTTTAGATTCCTTTAATTTTTTTTTCTTGCCTAATTGCTGTGGCTAGGATGTCCAGTACTGTGCTGAATAGGAAAGGCAAAAATGGACATCAGAACTATAATGTAGCTGTAGGTTTTAATATTATCTTTATTATACTGAAGTAGTTTATATATATTCCCAGAATATCAAGTAATTTTGTCATGAAAGAGTGTTGAAATTTGTCAAATGATATTTCTATGTCAATCAAGATCATTTTTTACCATTTCATCCTGTTAATGTGATTGATTTTCCTGATTAATTTCAAATCCTTCATATTTCAGGAGTCAGTCCTTGATCAGAATGTGGAATCCTTTTAACATAATATTGGATTATATTTGATTGTAATTTTCTCAAGAATTTTTGTATCAGTATTCACTAAGGATATTAGTTTGTAATTTTCTCATGTTGTCTTGGAGTTTGGCATCAGGATAGTGTTGACACTGCAGAGCGAACTTGGAAACATTCGCAAAGGATTGATATTAATTTTTATTTAATTATTTAGTATGATTTACATGTAAAACACGGTCCTGAACTTTTCTTTATGGGAGGTTTTTGACTATTGAATCATTTTCCTAACTTGTTACAAGTACATTAAGACTTTTTTGCTTCTTTACAATAATGCCTTGGTAAATTGTGCACTTCAAGAACTTGTCTGATTCATCTAGGATATCGAATGTACTGTTATACATTTATTCATAGTACTCTCTTGTTATCATTTTATTTTATCAGTAAAAATATTTTATTTACTTTAATCTTTATTTTCTTAGTTGACCTAGTTAATATTTTGTCAGTTTTTTTCATCTTTTTGAAGATTCAAACTTGGTTTTCTTGATTTTTCTCTACTGTTTATTTTCTTTTTAAGCCATCTCTCTCTCTCCCTCTGTGTGTGTGTGTGTGTGTGTGTGTGTGTGTGTGTGTGTGTGTGTGTACGCACGCGCTGCCAGGCTCGTGTTTGGTTTGTTCTTGATGAGATCTCTTAGAGTTTGTGTCGCCGCTGCTATGCCCTTTGCCCCCCATTTCCTCGCTTATGCTTAGCTGTGTTTTCGTTGTGACACACTTTGATTTCCTTCTCATATTCTTTTGTTTGTTTTATAGAAATTTCATTTCTGGTTGCCTTGGATATTATAGAAAGTATCCTTTGGTTTGGGGACATAGCTCAGTAGTTAAGGCACTGGGCTAGCAAGCGCAGGCACTGGGTTCAATTCCTCAGCACCATGAAAGCTGGGTGTGGTACTGCAAAACTGTAATCCCAGCACTTGGAGTTGCTGTGAGGTCAAGGCCAGCCTGGGCTACACAGTGAGTTCCATAATGTATATTTGAGTTTGCTTCATGGTGTTTTATGTATTGCATTAGTCCCTTGTGTCCTGCTTACTTCATTTAACTTTTTGTTGCTCACACCTAATAACTTCTTGTAATCTGCATGCATAATTATTGATCCTTTTTGCCCCAATTTATTTGTCTGTTGATGAACCCTTGTGGTGTACTTATTTCAGTGTTTGTTTTTTCAGCTGCCGAATTTCCTTGGTTCTTTTAAAAAAATTATATTTCCTTGTTTTCATATTATTTTATTAATTTCATTTTATTTTCTAAGTCTCTGTTCATGTTTTCTCCTAGTTATTTGAGAATACATACAGCAGTTGTTTTAAAGTAATTTTCTACTAAATCTAAAGCCTATTTCTTTAAGATTGGTTCCTGAAGATTTTTTTTCCCTAGTGAATAGACCATGTGTCCATTTATTTGCATAAATTGAGTGTTTATCTACTTATTTTGGTCACAAATTGGGCACTTGATCACGTATCTGCCTTTCCAGTTTTGCTGGCTTTTAGAAAAAATGCATCTCCTAAGTAAGGTGTTCTCAGATCTATTGTGGGCATACATATTCTCTAAATGTGCGTGTGAGCCTTTCCTCTCTATTTTATTCTCTCTCTTATCTGAGCTACAGGTGCTATAGAAACCAGCCACTTGGATAACTTTCAGACTAGAGGATTATAAGTAAGTTTAAGTCTTTCCCTTCCGTCTTGAAAGGGGGAGCTGGGAATCAGAAGTATCCATCTAACTGTGGCATGAGGGCAGGCCAAGGCTTAGCAAAACTATCTCAAAAACTCAACCATTTGTGTCTGGCTCGCTTTCTTTCTCTTCTTTTTCCTCTCTTTTTTTGTGGATTGCCCTGCAGGCTTTGTTTGTTTGTTTTAATTTATGTATCCATCCCTTTCCCATTCCCACCCCCTAAACCACCTCCTCACACCTCCTTCCTCCTCCTGTAAAGTCTTCTTACTTTCTTTCATCACTCTTTTTTTAGTGTTTTGTTTTCTCATATTACAGAAATCATATGATATTTAACCTGTGTCTAATTCGTTTTGCTAAGCTCAAGGTGCATCCATTTTCCTACAAATGATTCAAATTTTCCTTTCTTTATAGTAAAGTAGTACTCCACCGTGTGTGTATAGCACATCTTCTTTATCCGCTCATCTGTTGTTGGACATACTGGCTTCTTCCAAGAGTTGGCTACAATAAATTGTGCTGACATGGGTATGCAGGTATCACGCTTGTCTGATTACTTTAAATTTTGGGGGACAATACTCAGAAGAGCTATCACTGGGTTGAATGAGGCATCTATTTTCAGAAATCTCCATACTGCTTTCCATTGTAGGAGAGTTCTTTTTTCCCCACAGCCTTGCCAGCATTCATTGTTTTTTGAGTTCTTATTGCCACCATTCTTACTGGAATTTGATGGAAGCCTCAGTGTTGTTTTATTTGCATTTCTCTTATAGCTAAAGATAAATTTTTATCATGCATTTATTGACCTTCACACTTATTCTTCTGAGAACTATTTATTCATTTCAGATTCCCAGTTTTTGATTGGGTCCTTTATTTTGGAGGGTCTAAATATATATATAGTCTTCTATTTAAGGAGTAGCTGGCAAATTTTTTCCCCATTCTCTGGGTGCCCTCTTTACTCTGTTGATTGTTTTCCTTGTTGTGCAGAAGCTTTTTAATTTGATACAATCTCATTTGTTGATTCTTAGCCTTAAGTGTTTTGGGTGTTTTATTGAGAAAGTCCTTGCCTACGCCTATGTCTTCAAGGATTTTTGCCTGTTTTTTCCTCCAACAAGTTCAGTGTTTCCATTTTAATATTTAAGTCTTTTATCCATTTTGATTTATTTTGGTGTATGGTGAAAGGTGTGGGTCTAGTTTCGTTGTTCTGGATGTGGCTAGCAATCAGTGTGTTAAAGAGGCCATCTTTATCCCGGCATATGTTTATGGCCAATTTGCCAAAGATCAGATGGCTATAGGTATACAAGGATATCTCTGCATCCTCAGTCCTGTTCCATTGATCCACATGTCTGTTTTTTTTTTTGTGTGTGTGTGTGTGTCAATACAGTTTTTTTAAATCACTGTTGCTGTGTAACATAATTTTATGTCTGGCATTGTGATGCCATCTTCCATTGCTCTGTTGCTTGGGATTGTTTTGGCTATTCTGGGTCTCTTTTGGTTCCATATAAATTTTCAGGTAGTTTTTTCATAGTTTTGTGAATAATGTTGTTGGTATCATAGTTGGGATTGCATTGAATCTGTATATAAGTTAAGGTAGTATTGTTGTTTTGATGATGTTGGTTCTGCCTATCCAGGCATAGGGAGTGTTTATTTCCATTTTCTAAAAATCTCTTTGATTCTTTTTTTCAGAGTATAATAGTTTTCAGCATACAGGTCCTTCACTTGCTTAGTTAGGTTGATTCCTAGATGTTTAATTTTCTTTGAGGTGATTGTGAATGAGATTATTTTTCTGATCTGTTTCTCTGTGTTTTCATTGTTGCCATAGAAGAAAGCTATTGATTTTGTGCTTTGATTTTACATCCTGCAACCTGGCTGAATTTGTTTATTAGGTCTAAGAGTCTTCTGGTGGAATTTTTGAGGCCCTCTATGTTAAAGATCATGTCATCCACAGTACTCTACTCTTGCCTGATTGCCCTGGCTAAGGTTTTGAGCATTACGTTGAATAGAACACTCGTGTCTTTTTCCTGATTTTAGGGGCAGTGCTATCAGTTTTTCCCATTTAGGATAATGTTGGCTGTAGGTTTGTCAGAACTTGCTTTATGAGCTTGATGTAAGTTCCTGCTGTACCTATTTTAGCCAGAGTTTTGATTAAGAAGGTGTGTTTTAGTTTGTCAAGACTTTTTTGCATCTATTACAATGATCATGTGGTTTTTGTCCTTGCTTTTGTTAATGCGGTGTGTTTGATTCTTTGATTTACATATGCAGAACCAGCCTTGCATCCCTGCGATGAAGCCAGCTTGTTCTTTTTGATAATTTGTTGCACTCTGTTTGCAAGTATCTTACTGAGAATGTTTGCGTTTATATTCATTAAGGAAATTGGTCTGAGGTTTTATTTTTTGGTTGGGTCTTTGTCTGGATTGGGGATCCAGATGATACCTGCTTCCAGGAAGATATTGTTCCCACTCTTTCAGTTTTATGGAAGTGTTTAAGGAGCACTAGCACTAACTCTTTTCTAAAGTTCTGATAAAGTTCTGTGGTGAATTCATCAAGTCCTGGGCTTTCCTTTGTTGGTAGACTCTATTACGGCCTCAATTTCATTCCTAGTCATTACTCAGTTCAGTGGTTTCATATCTTCTGGATTCAATTTTGGTATATCATATGCATCAAGGAATTTATTCATTTCTTTTGGGCTCTTGAATTTATTGGAATGTAGATTTTCAAAATAGTTCTAATTCTCTGGATTTTAACAGTGTTATGATTTCACCTTTTTCATTTCTAATTGCATTGATGTGGATTTTTTCCTTCTGGTGAAATTGGCTAAAGTTTTATCAATCTTATATATTGTTTCAAAAATTCTTTGATTTCTTGATATTTTATATTGATTTAAAATTTTTTTAGTTTCAATTTCATTGGTCTCTGGTTTGGTTCTTATAATTTCTTTCCCTCTATTTCTTTTGGATTTGGCTTATCCTTGTTTCTCTAAGATTTTGAGGTATATTATTAGATTATTTATTTGAGATTAGGCTGGTTCTTTCCACATGTACTTTTACAGTTATAAATTAGTACCGCTTTTATTATTTCCCATAGATTCTGGTATGATGTGCTCCCTGTGCCATTTCAATCCAGGAAGCCCCTTCTCTCCTCCCCCTTTTTTGGAAACAGAGTCTCACTGTATAGCCCAGCATAGATCTGAACTCACTATGTATCCCATACTGGCTTTGGATTTGTGGCAGTCCTCTTGTCTTACCCTCCCGAGTGCCAGGTTTACAGGCATGCGCCACTATTCCCAGCTTTATGTGGTGCTGGGGAATAGAATTCAGGGCATTACCCTTGCTAGGCAAGCGCTTTAACTGCTGTACCATTCCTCCAGCCTCTTTAGAAAGTCCCTGACCTCTTTCTTGATCTCTTCTGCGATTCATTGCTTGTTCAGTAACACAACATTTAGTCTCCGTGTATTTGTACAGTTTCTATTGATTTCTAGTTTTATTCTACTATTATCTGAAAGTATTCAGAGTACAATTTCAATGTTTTTGTATTTATTCAAGCATGTCATATACCCAAGGAATATTTTTGGAAAAAGTCCCATATACTGCTGAGTATAATGTTGATGTTGGGTAGAACACTGTATATATCTGTTGAGTCCTTTTGTTCCATGATGTGATTGATATAGCTCTGATGTTCCTCCACCCCCATTTTTGTTAATACATATATGTGGCCCGTATTGTCACAACGAATTTTGTGCACATATATGTCACATCAACTTTATAATCCCTCCCCATTTTTGGCCCTCCTACACCCTTCCACTCACCTAACTCCCACTGTCACACCCATTTGGTTCTACAGAATGCCTGTGTTCTGGGTTTCCCAAATCAGAGAAATCATGCAATATTTAACATATTTCATCTTCTGTGTCTGACTCACTTCACCACTCAAATCACCACTCTAGGTCAGCTTCCCACCCCTAGAATGGGCTGCAGTGGCCACATCTTGGTGCCTCTTCTCTGCGTCCAGCAGAACTCTTTATTGGGACGATTTGCTGAAAGTTCTTTTTTTTAATTTTAGTAGAGCTTTGTTGAGATTCCTTAATATGGCCTCACCCACCAGCCCACATAAGGAAAAGAAACGATAACAATGAAACTTATAAGGCTAGAAAATGTGAGAAAGAAAAATAGGGAAGTTAAATTTTAAATTTATTATCTGAATACTGAAAGGTAAATGTACATTCAGATGACGTTCAAGTTATCATTACATCCATCAATTTTCTTAAGATAAAATTTAAATCAAAGACTGAATAAGTGAATTGCTACATTAAATAAAATATGTCTATATCACAAGAGTAAATTACACATAGCAATAGATATAATGGTGTACTTAGTAATTTCGAATTTAAAAAAGTTTCATATGTTATTTACTCACATTTCACTAATTACTAACATTTTGTTAAATTTAGTTTATGATTTTATATACCTATCCATCTATCCATCATGCATACTTTTAAAAAAGATTTTATGCCAATTCCCCATGTTGAATATACTATTATGATTTGCAAACTGATAAACTACTAAGATAATAATTATGAGGGGAAATGTCACAAATTTTATGAGAAAGCTGGTACTGTTTTAGTAGGATACAAATCAAGTGATCCAAATGCCAATCTGTTTTTTTGTTACACTTTCTCTTTAGATGTTTCTTTCTTCCATGTTCTTTGGTGCTGCTTGTCTCTCTGTCTCTCTCAAAGATTCCTTCAAGTATTTTCTGCAATCCTGGGCTAGTGGTTTCAAATTTCTTTAGGGATTCTTGGTCATGAACAATTTTTACTTCTCCTTCAAAAGGGAAAACAGGGATCATTTTGCTGGATACAACAACCTGGGTTGACACTTGTATCTTTTAAAGCTTGAAAGATCTGGCTCCAGGCTCTCTTGGTCTGTAAAGTTTGCATTGGGAAACCTCTGAGTTCTGTGTTGGGAATACAGTCCAATGGCCTCTGAGGTGTCATGAACACACCCAGCCCCCTCAGCAAAGCTCTGTTGCCTATCCTGGCTTCCCTCCCCTGAGGGCGGGGCTCCCTGTCCTTGGAGGTGCTCAGGAGGTCAGCAGCCTTTCTCTTCTCTCCCGAGCCATCCAGGGGACCAGTGGTCTTTCTTTTATGCAACTGTCTCTTCTGCCAGTTTTTTCCTAGGCACTGTTTAAGAGTGACTCCCAAAAGCTCTAATGGGGTCTTCTGAGCTTCTTTTTACTCCACTTCAGTCTCAGGTTCTTTTTTTTTTTTTTTTTAATGGCTCCTGCTTACCTCACTGCCTATTATGGCTGTGAAACGCTCCTTCTGATCTAGACTCTGAGAGGCCTTTTCTAGGGGGAGCTCACGTTGCTTTTGTAGTATGCAATACTTGCAGGCTTGCTTTTTGGAGCCTGGGGCTACTGGCTCCTGTCAATTCCCACTTCTCCAGGATACATCCTCACCTTGGTCAGAGGTTCCAGGCAGGCTCTCTCTCCTCCATCTGCAGATGCAGGCGGCTCCAGCTGTTTGCAGTCAGCCTGGGGTGGCTTCCTGGGCTGCTGTTTACCTCTGCTTCTGATGTGTTTTTTTGGGTTTCTGACCTTCCCATGGCCTCATTTCAATTCTCGGGGGTACGCTTCCCTGTCCTAGCTACATGGAACAGGCAGTTTTGACTGTATTCTCAACTTTTTAAGTGGGTCCATGAGGAGACCTTGTGCAGTGCTGTTACTTGGCTGCCATCTTGACCAGGAGCTTAGCTCTGATGTTTCTATGTTATTTTTTTGTCTGGTTGAAGTGTTTATTTGTGAGTACGGAGTACTGAAGTCCCCTGGTATGATTACACTGAGGCCTGTTTGGCCCTCCATGTGTGATAGCTTCTGTTTTATTTACTAGATGTTCCTACATTGGGTGCATGTACCTTTATCATTGTGAGCTCTCCTGTTGGATTGTTCCTTTCACCAGTGACCTTTTCTGTCTCTAAAATTTCTTCCAGTATTTTCTGCAGTGCTGGGCAGAAAGGTTTCTTGGTCATGAATATTATTACTTCTTCAAATTTCCTGGATAATTTTGCTGGATACAACAACCTGGGTTGACACTTGCTGTCTTTTAGGGCTTGAAAGATTTCACTCCATATAGTCATAGAATTTAAGATTTCCATCGAGAAATCTGCAGTAATTTAAATATTTTGCCTTAGGAAAATAACATCTGTTTTTCTCTTACTGCTTTCAAGTTTCTCTCCTTGTTTTGAATTTCTGCGTTTTTGATTATGATGGCAAGGTTCTTTTCTGGTCAAGGTTATTTGGTGTTCCCTAAACTTCTTTTACCTAGATATTGATTTCTTTTCTTACTTTTGGGAAATTTTCTTCCATGATTTCAGTGAATAAATTCTGTATACTGTTTGTGCTGTCTTCTGCTCCTTCTTCAACCCCTGTAATTCTAAGATCGATTCTCTTTGAGTCATCCATCAGTTGTTTCATCAAGATATTTTGCTCATTTCTAATTTTGTTGTCATTCCTGATTTTGTCACTCATTTCTTCAGCTTGTCTTCCAGGTCTGAAATTCTGTCTTCACAGAGTTAAAGCAGACTTCCCCTGCTTTCAAATGAATGTTTTTATATCTTGAATTTCAGCTAGGTTTTTTCATATTTCCATTTTTTATCAAGATATTCTTTCACATCTTGCTTTACCTTATTTACCTCAGCCGGCTCTTTGTGTCTTTTATATGCTCAGTAATCTTTTTATTCATTAGGACCACTATGCAATTTAATAAATTCCTTCTCAAGCCTGTGATCTTTACTTGCATTTCTTTAAAAATGTCTTATTTGAACTGATTCTTCGTGAACATGAGCTCATCTTATTTGGTTTTGACTGTGTTTCCTATGTGATTCACTATGTCAGGGTTCATGACATTGGTGTCTGGGGTCTCAGGTGCTTCTGCGGGTGTCCTATTACCTTGTTTTTCATGATTTCATTGCTGAAAGACTTCACTTTAATCACCCAGCTGAGAGGCTTCTTTGAACACGCATGAGGGTGTATGGGGGAGCCGAAAGTCTTGTGAGTTCTGTGCTGGGAGTGGGCAGTGAGGGGGTATCTGATAGTCAGACTGCTTCTCAGGTGTCTTGCTCACACCCGGCTCCTTCAGCCAAGCTCTCCTCTCTGTCCTGGCTACCCTCCCCCCAGGGCAGGGCTTTATGCTGTCTGAGTTGCTCCTAGCACCCCCTGAACCATTCAGAAGGCTGTGGCCTCTCTCTCCTTTCTGCAACGGTCTGTTGTGCCGTTCCCTTCCTAGGCATCGATCAAGAGTGTCTCCCAAATCCCTGGGGTGTGGCCTGTCTGTGTGAACCCTAAACGGTTCATACGCGACTTTTTTCAAAGTGGCTCCTGCCTATCTCATTGCCTTGTATGGCTGCCAAGTGCTGCTTCTCCCGAAAGTCTGTTAAGCCCTGGGAGGCCTCTTCAAGGGGAACCTCACAGTGCATTTGCAGTTTGCGCTGTGCACAGCCTTGTTTTTGGCTACTAGCTGCTCTCAATTTCTGGATCTCTTGGATCCAGGCTTACCTCCATCTGTGGATGCTGGCAGCTCACAGCTCTTTTCCAAGGCAGAGGAAACGGCTTCTTGGGCTGGTGCTTTTTTCAGTTTCTAATGCATCTATGGGGATTCCAGCATTCCTGTAGTAGCCTCTTTTCAATTCCTAGAGCTCTCCTCCTTCAGCTAAATAGAGCTATAGTTTCTAGGTATATCTTGGCTTTTTGAATGAGCCCAAGAGGAGCTATCGAGAAGTACCATCTTGGCCGGAAGCCATGTGGTTTTCTCTCAGTTGGACAGTCAGTTGTTTGCTGTAGATCTTTGACTGGTTTCACAGCTTCCACAAGCTATTTAGCCACTATTTTTTGGAGGGGGGGAGGGGAAATGAGAGTTTTTAGTATCCTGTTGTCTGACCTTGCTAATATCCCTTAGGGAATATATTCTTCAGCATACACGAAATATTTACAAAAATAGATTATGTATCAGTTCAACAAATGTCTCAACTTATATAAAAATTAGTATTGTAGTATACAGAAACTTTTCTTGTCATAGTACATTTAGGTCAGACTTGATAAAATCCTCCAAATTTCAAAGCACACAGTATATAATTTTGATTGAACTTACTTGAATAAACTACTTCTAAGAATTAAAGTGATATAAAGTCATTCCCAATAGAAAAGCGAAATAAGAAACAAATTTAAACACTTAAAATTTGGTGACACCAACAACAACCCTCTACATACAACAGCTTTGTGGGTTGTAGCTACAGTGGAACACGGAGAAGCGTTTATGGCCTTCAGTGTCTATCTTAGAAAACTAATGAGCCACAGAACACCCTCTCCAGCACAGGGAACAATGCCCGCCTCAGAATGGACTCACAGACACTGTGGAGCAAGTCTAGCTCAAGAAATTAGATAAAGGAGAACACAGGATTGACACAAAGAAGAGAGGGATGGTCGAATGCCTGCTACTAAAACGCTTTGAGAACTGCTGTTCTAGAACCTCGCAGTGAGCAAGGTGTTTCCCACATATGTCCCCAAGTCTTCGTGGCTTTTTAAATCAAAATTCCAACCACTGAAGACGAAGGAGAGCAGAGGAATAACCCAGAGACCTCCATGAGACGCTCGCCAGAAGCATGACGTCCGTCTGTCTGTCTGTCTATCAACTTTCTTACTTTTTCCTTAAAAAAAAAGCTGAAATATTTATACATCTTTAGGGGCTGCATTATGGTGATTTAATACATGACCACAATGTTGCTAATAATGAAATCATGGTAATAAGCCTTTGCATCTCTTCAGCCATCCGTCATTTTTATGTTGGTAGTTTTGTACTCTTGTAGTCGCTTTGAAACACATCCTAGGTCGCTGTGTCCAGTAGCTAGCCCGCCATGCTAATGCAGAGTCAGAAGTGCCTCCGCTCTCTGCAGCTGGGCTGCTTGTTGTACTTCTTTGCTCCCCTCCCCTCACCCTTCCCAGCGTGCAGTGGGAGCTGTTCCACTCCATTATCCTACGAGATTCACATTTTAGTTTCCACAAACATGTGAGAGTCTGTGCTATATGTCTCCTGGGTCTGGATTATTTTACTTAACATAATAACTTCCCATTCCATCTATGTTGCAGCAAGTGATAAGAATTTATTCTTTTTATGGCCAAATAATATTCCATTGTATAAATATAATCACATTTATCCACTCATCCACTGCGGGACACCTGGATCGATTCCACATTTTACAACACAATTGCATACGATGTGGCAATACCATGGGAGTGTAAGTCACATTTTGATGTAATAATTTGATTTCCTTTGGTGATCAATATACCCAATAGCGGAATTGCTACACCATACGGTAGTTCTATTTTTAGTTTTTTGAGGAATCTTCATATCATTTTCTACAATGGTCGTATTGTTGTACTATTTTATGTTCCTAACAACAGTGTAGTGTATGATCTCCCCTTTCATCAAATGGTCATCACTATTTTGTGTTTTTTTTCCCCAATGACAGCTATTCTAGAGGTGTACAATGATAACACTTCATTGTGTTTTTGATGAACATTTTTCTGATGACTAATGAGATTGAGCATTTTTAATATACTTGTTGGCCATTTGTAAGTCTTCTTTTGAAAAGAGTTTATTCAGATATTTGGATGTTTTTGTATTCAGCCTCTTGAGTTCATATATTCTAGAGATTAAGCCCTTGTCAGATGAATAGTTTTCAAGTGTTTCCTTCTGTGTGTTGTCTCTTCACTATTTTTGCTGTGCAGAAGTTCCCGAGTTTGGCACAATCCCATCTGTCTATTTTCACTTTCATTGTCTTGCCTTTGAGGTTTTTATTTTTAAATAATTTTATGGTGTTAAAATATCACATGACATAAAATGTAATCTTTTTTTGATAAATACATGAATTCTAAATTAGAACCATGGGGTGTGGGAGTTAGTGAGCATCTACATTCACCCCCCTTTTCAGAGGTTCACCCCTTTCCTAGCTGACCACTGCCTCTCTTTCTACCCTGCCATACATGCTGGGGCCTTTTTATGTCATTATTTTTGTGCATTTCATAAGAGGGACACCCGTCTGCAGTCAGTCCTTTGTGCTTAGCCCATTTCACTGAGCATTTTTGACTTTAGGTGGCCCCATTTTTGTTCAAACACTTCATACCTGTTTTTCTTTATGGCTGCATAGTATTCCATTGTGTATAGGTACCACATCTTTAGCCATTCCTGTATGTATGGGCAGGTAGGTTGTTTCCAGGATTTGACTATTATGAATTGGGCTGCTATAAACATGAATATGCGTGTGTCTTTTTGGTATGTTGACTTTCTTTTGTGAGCATTCCCAGTAGGGCAGTGGGTGGATCAAATGGAATTTCCCTTCTCAGCTTTCTAAGGAACCTCCGGATTGCTTTCCATAGTGATTTTCCAGCTTGCATTGCCACCGGCAGTGGAGTAGAGGTTTAATCTAAAAAAAAAATCTTTGCCTATGCCAATGTCTTAAAATGTTTTCTCTCTTTTCTTGTAGCAATTTTATAGCTGTAGGTTTTCATTTAGATCCCAATCCATTTTCACCAATTTTTTTTGTATAGAGTGAGGGCAAGGGATATAGTTTCATTCTTTTGTATATTTATATTCAATTTTGCCAGCACTCTTTCTGAAGAGATTCCCTGACTGTCTCTTCTTGGTGCATTTGAAAAGAAATTAATTCACTGTATGTATGTGGATTAATTTCTAGGTTCTCTACTCTGTTCCATTGGTCTATGTGTCTGGTTTTATATTAATAGCATGCAGTTTTGGTTTCTGTAGTGTTGAACTATGTTTTAAAGTGAGCTATTGCTATGACTCCCATTTATTTTTTCTTCCAAGATGGCTTTGAATGTGTGAGGCCCTGTGCTTGATTCTCTCAGATCCCCCAAAATTGTTTTGGCTATTATGGGCCATTTATGCTTTCATATGAATCCTAAGTTGTTGTTTTTTATGTTTTTTTTGTTATTTTTTGGTTTTTTTTTTTACATTTCTGTTTTAAAATCGGTATTTTGATGATGAATGCCTTGACTACCTCACGGATAGTCTGATCATTTTAGCAATCCTAGTCACTGGGTTCATGAACACAGTATATATTTTCTATTTTGTGTATGCCCTCCGAAGTGGTCCCCAATCTTTGTTGACACCAAGGAGCCATTTGGTGGAAGATGGTTCTCCCGGAGAGGGGAGGTGGGTGTACGTGCTGTGCAGTGGGTTATTGGACAATAGCTTTGCAGTGACAAGCAGTGTCAGGAAGGGAGCAGGGAGGGAAGCCCTGCCATCCTGTCAGATCAGCAGCAGCATCAGGACTTCTCTCCCTGCTCACCTACTGCTCCCTGTCATTTGTCAGTGGCTTTGTCCTTCCAGAGCCAGGGACAGTTCTTGTCCTCAGCTGGGGGTTGGGGACTCCTGATGTATAGTTTGTTTTATCAATATTTTATCATTTGCACGGTAGAGATCTTTCACTTTGTTGATTAAAGTCATTACATATTTTATTTTTGGAGCTAATATGAATGCGATTACTTTATTTCTTTTTCCACAGTTCATATTGGTTTATAAAAGTATTACTTTTGTGTGTGTGTTTTTTTGGATACTGCAAATTTACTGAAATTATCAGTTCTAACAGTTTTGGGGTGATATTTTAATTTTATGCATAAAATTATGTGCAGGCATGAATAATTTAATTTCTTTCCTTCTAATTTGGTTTGAAGCCCTTTATGTCTTTCTCTGGCCGATTTATCCTTGCTAAGATTTTCAGAAATAAACATACATGTATTATTTTTTAATATGTTAAATTTTTTTGATGACAGGGTCTCCCTCTGTAGCTCATACTTGTCCTAAACTCACTGTGTAATCGAGGCTGGCTTTGAACACATGACAGTCATTCTGCTTCAACCTCTGGAGTGCTGAGATTATAAATGTGTGTCCCAACATGCAGTGTAGAGTTGCTGGGCAGTAAGACCCAAGGCCCTGTGCTGACTAGGTAAGTGCTCTTACCAGAGTGCTACAGCCCGAGCCCTAGCCCTCAGTAGTATATTAAATAAGGGTAGTAAAAGTGAGCATTCTTATCTTGTTCCAGATCTTAAAAGTAAATGTGCTTAGCCTTTTTCAGTATGATATCGGTTTTAAGTTTTTCATACGTAACCCTTAATATTTTGAGGTATGATTCTTTTATACCTAATATTTGATGAATTTTATCATGAGATGATTTGATTTTTATGCAGTGCCTTTTCTACATCTATTGAGATAATCATATGGTTTTTGTTTTTCATTCAGTTAAAGTAAAAAGGATAGAAACTACTATGAAAAGCTATATGCTTCAAAATTAGAAAACTTTAAAGATGTAAATTTACTTTTATTGGTTTTCATATGTTGAACCATCTCTGCATTCCTAGTACGAATCGCACTTGATCACAGTGTGTGACCATTTGATATACTGTTGAATTTGGTTTATTAGTACTTTGTTGAAAATTTTCCATCCATTTTTTTGCCTCAAGAATATTTTTTTGTATTTTTCTTTCTTTCCCTGTATCTTTCTCTGGTTTTGCCATCAAGATAATGCTGATCTTTAACATGAGTTTGGTGGAGTTCCTCCCACTGAAATTTTAAAAATAGTTCAGATAAAATTGGAATTATTTCTTCTTCAAATTTTTGGTGGAGTTCAGCAGTAATGATACAAGGCCCTAAATTTTGTTTTTCTGTTTAGACGTGAGTCTTAAAGTCTTCAGTCTTATTTCTCACTATTGATTTCTTTGATTTTCTGGTTTTTTTAAATTAACTTTGATAGTTCATATTCAGGAATTTGTATCGTTTAGGCTTTCCGGCTTTTAGCATAAAGTTGTTCATAGTAATTTTCTGTGGTTCTTTTTTCCTGTGGTATCAGTTATGACCTTTTTCATCTATGATTTTATTTATTTAGGTTAATTCTCTCCCACTCTCTTCTCGCATCTGTTGTCTGGCTAAAGATTTGTTAGTTTTATCATTCAAAGCCAATTCTTTGTTTTATTTGTCTTTTGTGCTGTTTTTAGTTTTGATTTTACTTATTTATGTTCAGATTATTATTATTATGCTCATTTTGTTATTGCCTCTCTTAGACATTAAGGTATATTTTTTGTTGTTTATTTGAAATCTGTTTTTGATATATGCACTTCTTGTATAAATTTCTGTCTTAGTACTACTTTGGCTCTATCCCACAGACCTTATATTTTATAATTTCACCTTAATTTGCTTTAAGAATTTTAATTTTTTTCTCCTTTTAATTTCTTCATTTAGGGGTAGGTTGGCCAATTTTCATGTATTCACAAATTTTCCATTCTTGTTGATTTTGTACTTTTATGGTCTGAGACAATTTCTTTTCCCCTAAATTATTCTTTTTATTAGTGCACTTTTATGATACATAATAATTACATTCAACGTGGAGTACTGGTACATACCCATACTGCATTTTCATCATTTTACCTCCCTTCCCCTTCTTCCATTTATCCTCCTCCCAAATCCCCTTCCTCCTTCCACAACCTATCTTTCCGTTTCCTAACATTTCCCTTATTTTTCTTTTTTACTTATTTATGCTGTAGGTTTCTCATGTTACAGAAACCATGTGATCTTTAACCTAATGTGTAGGATACATTATGTTAGGCATAATGACCTCAGGATGCATCTATTTTTCTAAAAATGACTCGAATTTACTTTTGTTTATTAAGAGTAACACTCAGTTATGCATATGTACCACAGTTTTCTTGGTTAATTCATCTGTTGGCAGATATGTAAGCCACTTTTAATATTTAGCTATTGTGAGTGGTCCTGTTATGTCTGTAATATGATGGCTTTAATACATTGGGAAAGATATTCAGAAAAGATATGGCTAAGTCAATAAAAATAAAATTTTTATTTTCATTTTTTTGAGAAAACTCTGTACTGATTTCCATGGTGGTTGTACCAGTTTACAGTTCTACCTATAATGTAGAAGGATTTCTTTTTTCCCCCCACAGTCTCACGAGCATTTGCTGTTTGAGTTCTTGACAATAGCCATTCTTATTGGAGTAAAATGAAATTCCAGGGTTGTTTTGATTTCTATTTCTCTAATGACTAATAATGGCGAATTTTTTTTTTTTTTTGTATTTACTGGTCATTTGTACTTCTTTCAAGAGAAGTCTATTTCAGTTGCCCATTTTTTGATTGATTCTTAGTTTTTGGAGTCTTTTTTCAGTTCTTTGTATACTCTAGGTATTAGTACTTTAAGAAATAGCAGGCAAAAATTGTTTTCCACTCTTTCAGTTAGCTCTTCACTCTGTTGATTATTTCCTTTGCTGTGCAATTTTTAAAAATTGATGTAATTGTATTTTTTGACTTTTGCTGTCATCCCTTGTGCAATAGATGTTCTGTTGAGGAAATCCTTGCTGATGCGTACATCTTCATCAGCATTAGGCAAGGTCTTTTTGTACCTATTTTGTTTTACAGCAGATCCAATGCTCCTATTTTGGTGTCTAGTACTTTAGTCTATTTTGATTTTATTTTGGTACAGGGGAAAGACGTAGGTCGAGATTCTTTCTTCGGCATCTTCATGACCAGTTTTCCCAAACCATTTGTTAAAGAAGCTATCTTTTCTTTAGCAGAAGTTTTTGACCATTTTGTCAAAGATCCTATGGTTGTACATGCCTGGGATTATCTCTGCATCCTCAACTATTGCATTAAACTGTTTTTGTTTCATACTCTGTGATTTTTATCACTGTTCCTTTATAATGTAGTTTGATGTTTAGGATTGCAATATCCCCTACTTTTGTCTTATTGCTTGGCATTGTTATGCTAATTCTGGATCTCTTCTGCTTCCATATACATTTTAGAATTTGTTTTCTAAATATGTGAAAAAATGCTCTTGGTAGTTTGACTGGAATTTCATTGGATCTGTTTCATTTCGATAGGATGGCCATTTTGACAATATTGGTTCTACTTATCCAGAAACAGGATATGTCTTTCCATTTTCTAATGTTTTCTTCAACCTCCTTAATCTCAGAGTACTATAGCTTTTATCGTTGAGTTCTTTACTTCCTTAAGTTGATTCCTAAATGTTTTCTTTTGAAGTGGCTTAATGAAATTGTTTCCCTGATTTCTTTCTCAGTGAGTTTGTTGCTGTTGTACAGGAATGCTATTGATTTTGTATCCTGCCACTTTGCTGAATTTATTAGTTGTAAAAGTCGTCTGGTGGATTTTTTGGGTGTGATCTATGTAAAGGATCATGTCATCTGCTAATAAAGTAGGCTAACTTCTTCCTTTCCTGTGTATGTCCCTTAAATGCTTTGTCTTGCCTTACTGCTTTGGGTAAGGTTTTGAGTGGCATATTGAACAGGTATGGTGAAAATGGACATCTTTGTTTTGTTTCTGACATTAGGCGAAATTTCTTTAGTTCTCCACATTTGTATAATGTTGGCCATGGTGCTCTCAAAAATAGCTTTTATCACCCTGAGTTAAGGTCCTTCCATACCTGTTTTTATCATTTTTTTACATGAATTAATTTGATTTTTGGGTATCTGTTGAGGTGATCATATGATTTCTGTTCTTGCTTCTGTTCATGTGGTGAATTACATTTATTGATTTGTGTATGTTGAATTATTCTTCTACCTGTGGGCAAAGCCAACTTGGTCATACTATATGATCTTTTTAATTTTGTTTGTGAATATCTTGTTGTGCATTTTTGCATCTATATATATTAAAGAAATCAACCTGCAATTTTTTTTAAAGTGTTTGGTTTTGATATGAGGGTAATGCTAGCTTCCAGAAATAAATTTGGTAGTACGCCTTCTTTTTCAATTTTATGGAAGTTTGAGAAATATTGGCAATGGATCTTCTTGAAGTTCTGGTAAAAGTCTGCAGTGCATCCATTGATACTTCTAACTTTCTTTGTGGATAGGGGCTTGGTTACTGCCTCAGATTCATTACTGGTTATTAATCTAGTAATGGTTTTTATATCTTCTTGGCTCAATTTTGATCTTATATGTGTGTAGAAAATTGTTTTTTCTTGGTTCTCCAATTTATTGAAGTGCACGTTTTCAAAATAGTTTTTAATAATCCTGTGGATTTCAGTAGTGTCCATTGTGATTTCATCTTTTTATTTCTAATTACATTGTAAAGTTTTTTCTTTCCTTCTGTTGGTGAGTTTGGCTAGGGGTTTATCAATTTATTTATTCTTTTGAAGAACCAGCTTTTTGATTGATTGATTTTTTGGTAATTCTTTGGTCTCAACTTCATTAATTTGTGCCCCAATCTTTATAATTTCTTTCCTTACTGCCTTTGAATTTGGATTGTTCATGTTTTTCTAGGACCTGAAATTGCATCATTGAATTATTTTAAATGATTGCTGTATTTTATAAATGTGTGCATTCAAAGCTATAAACTTTACTTTTAGTATTGCTTTTATTGTGTTCCAGAAATTCTCATATATTGTACTTCCATTATCATTTGTCTCTAGAAACTTTTTAAATTCCTTCACTTGTTTTATGATAACATTGATTGATCAATAATGTATTATTTATCATGTGTTAATATGGTTTCTGTAGTTTTTACTGCTGTTGATTTATAATTTCATTCCATTGTGATTTGAGGTATGAATGGGGATTATTTTAATTCTTTTGTATTTATTTAATCATGAGTCATAGACTTATTATTTTTTTTTGAAAAAACTTCTGTGTGCTGTTGAGAAAAAAGTGTATTCTATTCACATTGGCTGACACTCTCTGTAGGTATCAGTTAAGTTTGTTCCACGCTGTGGTTTAGCACAAATATTTCCTCTCGAATTTTTGTTAACCTGTGTATTTGTGAGAGTGGGGCTATCAATTTTTCTTATTATGCTCATATTAGGATCTATCCTTTCACATCAGTAGTTTTGTCTTGTAAAATTAGGCATGCCAATGTTGCGTGCACATATATTTGTAACTGAATTCTTCCTGTTGAATTGTCCCGTTTATTAGTGTATAGAATCTAAATTTTTCTCTTTGGACGAGTTTTGGCTTGAAATCTGCTGTATCTGAAAATTGTATAGGTACTATGCCTTGTTTTGAGACTCCAGTTGTGTGGAGTATTAATTTCCATCCTTTCATTTTCAGCGTATGTGTTTCTTTGTGGGTGAGGTATGTCCCTTGCAGGCAACAAGTGTTTTTGTTTTGTTTTGTTTTGTTTGATTGAATCTGCCAGCCTGTCTCTTATTGGTGAATTGAGACCATTAACACTTAGAGTTAGCACTATTAGATATTCAATGTGTCATTGGCTTTTTCCCCCCAGTGTTGATTCTTTTGTTTTTTTCTCCTTGTCTTCCTTGTCTTTCCCTTTTGATGTATAGTTTCCTCTTAGTGCTTGGTATTAATCACCTCTTCTTTGTCTAAGATTCCCTTAAATAACCTCTGCAATGCTGGCTTAGTGGTCATACATTTCTTTCTTTTCCTCTTTTTTATTATTATGTATTTTGTGATATTTAATAGTTACATTAGCTTTGTGTACATATATATTTTATCAGCTTCACATTCACTCCCTCTCAGTTACTTATTTATACTTTGCATTTCTCATGTTAGAGAAACCATTCAATATTTAATCATCTGAGTCTGATTCATTTTGCTAAGCATAATGGTCTCAAGTTGTATCCATTTTCCTATAAATGACTTAAATATATCTGTCTCTATGGTAGAATAATACTCCCTCCGTTGGGAATATGTATATAAAAACATGTGTTATGGCCTATGACATGGTTTATTTTAGAAAAAGTCTCATGTACTGCTGAGCAAAGGCAAATTCTTTTGATGTTGTATGGTACACTCTGTAAATGTCAAGTCCAATTATTGCATAATGTGTTTTAGCTTTAATATTTTTTGTTAGCTTTTTGTCTAGTGGACATATTTGTGATAGTGAGATATTGAAGTTTCCCTAATACAATTGTATTGGGGCTTATTTGCCATTTCATGTCTAGTAGTTTTGTTTTGTAAAATTGGGTGCCTCAATATTGGGTGCATAGATGTTAATAACTGTGACTTCTTCCTGTTTGATTGCTCCCTTCAAGAGTATGCAATACCTTCTGTGTCTCTTCTCGTGCATTTGGACTTGTATAGCTACCCGTTCTTATTTTCTGGATCCAGTTACATTGATTTATTGATTTCCATCCTTTGTTCTTGAGACAAGGTCTCATTCTATAGCCCACACTGGTTCTGAACTCACTGTGGAGCCCAGGCTGGCCTTGGATTCACAATAATCCTCCTGTCTCAGCCTCCCAAGTGCTGGGATTACAGGCATGCACCACCAGGCCCAGTTTATCCTTTTTATTTTTCAGTCTATGTATTTCTTTTTGGGTAAAGTTTGCATCTTTTGGGCAACAAAGATTGGTTGCTGGCTTTTGTTATTTGAACCATTCTGCCCATCTGTGTCTTTTGATAGGAAAGTTGAGACAATACTTTGAGCGTGAAGGTAGTGGTATATTTGCTGTATCCTATAATTATAATGTTGCTTCAGTGTTGATCATTGGTCATTCATAATTGTTTGATCTTTCTCCTTTTTATTGTTTTTCTTCCTCTGGTTCTTTTATGTCATTGTGATTTGGTGTTCTGCGTGCTTGCAGTATCTCTATGTTAACTTTTTCCCTATATTGGAGAAATATTTTGCTATAATTTCAGTCAATATATTCCTTTTACACTATGTGCGATTTTACCATTTTTTTTCTCTCCCATAATTCTAAGGTTGTTTCTGCTTGAGTCATCCATCAGCTGCTACATTCAGTTACTAAGTTGTCGTCTTGTTTTTCAGTCATTTCTGAACATATGGTTCAATTCTTCAGCCACATGTTCGAGATCTGGTCCTCTGGCCTTACAATGCTCCTATTGTCTTCCGAAGTTTTCAATCAAGTTTTTCATATCTTGTGATGCAGGTTGAAATCTTTTCAAAATTTTTACTTCTTTACTGAAATGTTCTTGTTCTCTGTTGCCTTATTTATCTTTTTGTTTGTGTCTTTTTGTAATCATTAATCTTTTGTAATTAATTAAAACCATTGTTTGGTTAAATCATCTTTGAGTTCTCTGAACATCTCTTACATTTGTTTAAGCATATCTTGTTTGAGTTGTTTGGTCACTAGTTCCATTTGTTGTTTTTTTTTTTTTTTTACTTCCTTTAGTTTTCACTACTTCAAGGTCTATAATATCGACTTCTGGGGAGTTAGCCTTTTTTGGAGGTGACTTATTGTTCAGTTTTCTCATAGTTCTATTGCTGCAGATTGTAGATCGGGTATTGTTGATGAATTTTGTCTCTATTAACGAGATTTCTCCCATTAGATTTTATCTTTGAAATTTCTCCGAGTTCCTTTATATTTTAATATTTCTGTCCAATTTTAGCTTACTCAGCTATTAATTGTCAGGGTCAGTGACTCACCTTCTGCCAGTTACCTGTTCACTTATACTTTTGGTGTGGGATAAATGAATTACAGTGCTGTATGTGGTCCAAGGCATATATTAGAAAACAGGATCAATGTCTTTGATGCCATTAATAATATGAATGAATGTCTGCAATAATGTAATGTATGACTAAAAATGATTGACAGGGCCTAATAACCAGTTTAATACTACAACTATTTTACCCTTAAAATAAAGAGTATAGGCCAAGCTACACTAGCAATGTATCTGTCTAAATTAACCTAACATTGATTGATAAAAAGTTCCAATTAAAATTAACATTCTATCACTGTCAATAATAAAATGGATATCTGTATTGTTTACTCAGGCAAAACCAAACTACCAAAAGTTAGAAACTCGTAAGAGGCTGCGATTACTATACGCTGTGTAAGAGGAGGCTAGAAGTAGCATCAATGGTGATACTGAAGACATACCAGCTATTTACAGGTAATAACAGGTCATCAGATCATACAACCATCCCCCACTCTGACTCATACTATTAATGGAAATATCTATAAAAACTGTGTAGTGTCTTAATAGAGGAGTTTATTGAAGGCACACTATTTTATTGCTAATACAAAAAATTGCTTTAATGCCATATGTCTAAATAGCAAATTGTTCCCAACACAGCGAGCATGTAGCTATGACATATTAATACTTCACTGCTAATAGGAGTGGTAGGGATAGGGAGAGAGTCAACTGAGACAGAGGGCTAGCTCTGGAGTGGGAAAGAGAACAGTGCGTAGGACAGAGAAAGTTGTGACAGACTCGCACCTCAGACCAGAATAAAACGAATATAAATACACAATGGTGACAAAAGAAGGAAGAAACAAGGAATGCTATGTATGAATTAGAAAGAGCATGTCTCCAGAATCTACAGGAAGGCTCTTCAAAAATGGCAAAAGAGCCACTTGAGAAAGAAACGCAAAAACTAACAAGAACAAAACAATTCCAAACCAATCCTGACATGCATAGGTCATGCCTACATGTACACTGACATACCTACAGTATACCACTGAAGTGAGTTCAAAGTCCAAAAGTTTTTCCTGTGTTATCTGGATGGGAAGTACCTCTGTGCAAGGCCTTTGGTCTTCCTGACTGAAATTCTGCTGTGTTCTGTGATGGAATGTTGTGGTGATGGTGGCCGCACAAGCCCAAGTTCTCCACTTAGTTACCTTCACACACAACCTTCTAGTCCAGTGTTCCCATGCAGTCCTCTTTCTCTGGCTCCTGCAGTGCTGGTGCAAGGCTGGGGGTTAGGGTGTATTGTGTCTTGGGTCTGAAGTGTTCCCCAAAAGCCTCATGTACCTATGGATACCGAGTAGTGTTGGGAGGTGGGTTCGGCCTGAAGGGGCCGATGCTTGACTGGGAAGAGTGTGTGCTGATTCTGTCCTTCTCCAAGAGTTGACTGTTCAAACGCTGTGAGGACCTCTGTCTCCATCTCTGGCCCCCCCCCCCCCCCCCCATTCTACCATGTTCCAGCCACCCGAACAAACTGTGACTTTCTGAAACTGTAAGCTAAAATAAATCTTCCCTCCCTAAAGTTGTAGATTTCAGGTATTCTACCCCAGCAATGAGAAAAGTAACTAAGATAGGGAGAGAACTTCTGACTTTCTGCAGGACTCAAGATCCTCAGGAGGTCTGTAGCTTCCTTTTTTCTCACTGGCTGTGCTGTTCCTCCTGGTCAAAGCCCCTCAGTTATGGAGCTGCCGTGTTTCCTGTCCTGTACCACTAGCCCGGAGCCTGCCTCTGAGGCCTCAGCCTGCCAGGCTGTCGGTCTGGTGCTGGCACTCAATGAGGAATCCCTTTGCTGCTGACAGCATTGAGAATCAACTCTGGGCTTTGCTTCAGATCCTGGGGCTTCACTACTACCACAAACCAGACTCTCTCCACTGCACTTAAGCCTCCCTGACTGAGTTGATACAGAGCTGCCTTCCCTAGCTCCTACTCCACTTCCATTCTTGTCCCACCCCCCCCCCCCCCCCCCATCATATATTTTTAAGGGGTTTCTTTGGTATGAAAAATATTTACTCTGCCCTCAAGCTTGAAGGATAATTGCTGTTAAAACAGCCTGGATTGACACTTGCTTTCTCTTAGTGCTTGAGAGATTTCACTTCAAGCTTTCTTTGTTTTTGAGTTTTGTGCTGAGAAATCCACTGTATTCTGACAGGCTTACCTTTGTAGGTTACTTTCTGTTTTTGTCTTGCAACTTTTAGTATTTTTCCCTTTGTGCTAAAAATTCCCCTTGTGCGATATACGATGGTCACATTGAACAAGAGTATAGATCTCAAATTTACGTTATACTTCTTCCCCTCCCCCATGAGGGCCTCCTGCTTCCTCCCTCGGCCCCCCGCCCCCATTCCCACTATCAGACCTATTTCGTTCTATAAAGTGCCGGAATTACTTAAAAGTCTCATTATGGTGTGCCTTGGACAGGTTCATTTTGGGTTGGGGTTATTTGTTATTCTATACTTTTCTTGTACTTCAGTACTAAGTTATTTTCTTAATTTGGGAATTTTTCTGCTATGATTTTGTTGAATAACTTTTTAATACCTTTTTTGTAATCTAATTTCTTTTTACTCTCTTGATTCTGAGATTTTCTTTGAATCATCTAGCAGCTGTTGTATCCAGCTTCTTTGTCTTGTTTTTAGGGTATCACTGAGCATACGGTCTACTGCATCAACTTTGTCTTTAAGTCTGATATCTGTCTTCACAATGTTCTAGCTAAGTTCCTATGCTTTCAATTGAATTTTTCATATCCTGAATTTCAGTTTGGTTTCTTTTCATAATTTCTAGTTTTAAAAAATAATTCCTAATTCTTTACCCGAATGATCACTTGTATCTTGTATCTCTCTTGTTGAATGCAGTTAACTTTTTTGTGTCTTCTATAACTTCATAAATTTCTATTTAACTTCATTAAACATATTTTGATTTATTTGTTTCTACCCTAAGCTCCTGAAACATTTGAACAATTTGTTTTATAGGTGCCTTTCCCATAATTTTCTGAATTTCAAGATCTGTAAGATCAGCTTTGGAGGCTAGGCATTTTGGAGGTATTTCATTACTTTTCTCTCATCGATTTGTGCTGCAGATCAGTTAAGGTAGATAAAACACTGTCTAATACAATTTCTCTACTTAGATTATTTTTTTTCTTTGATGCTTCCCTTATTTTGGCTATATGTTGGAACTTATGCTTGTCTTCAGCTTACTTATCAAGTTTGAGGATTTTCTTAGTGTCCAACCTTCTGCTAAGTAGTTGATGTCCTACTCCATTCAATGAAGTAAAAATAAATGACAATGATGTTAGTAACCCAAAGACAAGCCAGCCATCGACATATAGAGAAAAATACTTGAGATTAACCATGATGCCACTACTAATATTACTATTAGCTTTCTTTGGTCAGTCCTAAATTCTGAGCAGAGACACAAATTAGGAAAGGAATCTCTAGCTGTGACAAACCAATTATTGCCATATCATAATAACCAATTAAATGCTACGACTCTTCTACTTTTAACATTAGAAATGAGGCCTATGCTATTAATATAGCCACTTAGACAAAAAAAATATTGACTTAATGATGAGACCTACTAAAAGCAATATTATGCCACTATTAATAATACAAAGGAAATCTGCATTAACAGCCTAAGATAAACTAGATAGCAAAACATTATTAATGTTTCATAGGTAAACTAAATACCAAAATTATTAATGTTTATTGTTAGTGGTAATAAAAATGGTAGGGATGGGAAAAGGGAGAACTGAGAGGTGTTAATTTTTGAAAAGAAAGAGAAGTTAAAGGATAGAAAAAAGTAAGATAAAAATCAAATTGAAGACTATAAGAATTACCATTAAGCATCATTAGCTAAAAGTAGTAGAGAGGAAGATAAGACAAAAGAATATTGCAAGAGCCTATAAAAAGTTGTTTTTTATTTTTAAAGAAAATAAAAAGATTAAAACAAGAGAAACCAGAACAAGACCCAAAACCAAAATACAAAGAACGCTTGAAATAAGCCTAAAATTTCCTCCATGTTGTTATTTGGATACTATTTTTAGTCCTGTGGAATTAACATACACAGATATGGCTCAAGGGGCCGTGTGGCTGGGTCAAGGCTGAGGCCTATGGCAATTCCTTGCTCACTTACACCTTTACCGTGTGCCTGCGCCGAGACCTGTCTTGCTTACCCGGCGTAACTGTAGAGATGTGTTTTCTGCTTGAAAGCCATCTTCACCCCAGTGACCAAGCCAGATGTACCTCTGAACATGACGTGGGCGGGCGGGGCAGCGGCCCTGGAAGTAGGCTGTGTGTGCGCGTGCGCGAGGCGGCAAGCGGGCCCCTGGACTCGATCCTAGCTCATCTGGGTTCTTTCAGCAGTGGCAGGGCTTTTCTCACCTGTGCCGGCAGCTGCTCAGACCATTCGGAGTCTGGGGCTGGGCTTCCCTCTCTGTGACTGTTTCTGTGTCAATGCACTCTCCAGGACTGTGGCAGGGCTCACTGGAAGTCCCTGGGGTATGGCTGGTCGCTTGCCTTTGATTCGCAAAACAGTTCAGATTAAGCCCCTTCTCAGAAAGGCTCCGGTTGTTTCTCGTGGTCTGCTCTGCCGGGCCCAGGTCCCTTCCCCTTGAAGCCGCAGTAGAGCGCGCCCTGTGGGACTTCCCCCAGCCGCTGCTCAGCTCGGTGGCTCCTGGCCCTCAGGCCTGCCTCATGCCTGCGGCGACCCGCTGCTCCTGGGAAGCCGGGGTCAGGGCCTGGCTGCCTGATTTCAGTTTCTAAAAGCTTTATTAAGACTTCATTTATGACCTACCGTGTGATCTGTCCTGGAGAATGTGTCCTGCGCGGATAAGAAGTGTGTGTTTTGCTGCTGCTGTATGAAATGTTCCGGAACTCAGGGGACCCCAGCTCCCCAGCCGCTGAGCGGCGCCTGTGGCAGGAGCCGCCAGCAGGAGGAGACCCGAGCCCAGGTCCTCCTCGCTCAGGTAGGTTCTGAAGCCACCGCTGATCTGACCAGAGCGGAGCTCCGCCCTCCTGCCCGCCTCCTCCTGCTCTGCTGGCTCTTCCAAAGCGGTGCTCCGAGGACCTACTGCGTAGCAAGGCCTTACGCCTTCTAGACCTTGGGAGAATGGCCCTCAACTTCCCTGGTCCCTGGTGTCAACAAGGTTGAGAACCACTGCTGTAGTAAATACATGTCAGGTCTGTTGACTCTACAGTATGGTGCAACTCAGATATTTTTGTTGTTGCTGATTTTCTCTGTGGATTATTACTTTGTGGAGAAAAACTGAAGTTCCCAAGTATTACTGTATTGGAGCCTTTTTCTCCCTTTAGATCTAATGGTAATTGCTATATATATATATTTAAAGCTGCTACATGTTTTGCTGATAAGATTTTTGTGAATATATAATGACTGTCTCTTTTTAGAGTTTCCGATTTAAAATATGCTTTTTATGTGAATATATGCTTGCCTTTTTGTTACTATTTCCATAGTATCTTTTTTCAACACTTCACTATACGTGTCTATATTTTTCTACTAGGGAAATGACTTACCTGTAGGCAGCATACAGTTGAATGTTTTTTAAATCCATTCAGCTAGTCTTTTGATTAGTAAATTTATCCATTTGCATTCAGAGTTGTTACTGACAAATACAAGTATCCTGTCGTCATCTTAATCGGTTTTGCTATGTGTTCGCTCCTACGCTTGTTATTTATCTCTGTGACTTGACAGCTCCGTCGTGTGATAAGGTGTGCTTCTCTTTTTCTTCCTCCTAGTGGATTTTGTGTGCTTGTGTGGACTTATGACAGCGACCATCATCATGTTTCAGCAAAGGCGCCCTTGAACATTTCCTATAGGGATGATCTCTTTGGTAGGAGCGTGTGCTTGTCTGACAAGAACTTTGTCTTTCGTTTCTTAGTGTTCTTGGTTGGCAGGTGTTTTTACTTTCAAAAAGACTTTAAATATGCCATTCCTTCTTTTCTGACCTGTAAGATTTCTTTTGAGAAACCTGTGATCTAATGGAATTGTTTACATATGACTTGATGCTTCTATTTGTCTTAGAATTTTATTTTTGATGTTTTGTGTATGATATGCCTGTATGAATGTTGTTTGTAGATTAGTTTAGTTGGGGTTCTCTCAGATTCTTGTATGTGTGTATTTATATCTCCAAACACTTGAGAAGTTTTCAGCTATTAGGTCACAAAATAGTCTTTCAATGTCTTTCTTAATTTTTTCCCTCCTGAAATTCCGATTATGAAATTTTTTTCACTCAGTGGTCTTTCATGTGTCTCTTTATTCTTTTTAATTCATTTTTATTGTTTCCCCTCTTTTGTTTGATTAATTCAAAAGACCTGTTCTCATGTTGAGAAATCTTTCTTCTGCCTTTTCCATGCTATTCTGGAAACCCTTAGTTTTATTTTTTATCTCACTGAT
Organism: Ctenodactylus gundi; assembly: GCA_004027205.1. Taxonomy (NCBI): domain Eukaryota; kingdom Metazoa; phylum Chordata; class Mammalia; order Rodentia; family Ctenodactylidae; genus Ctenodactylus; species Ctenodactylus gundi. The sequence continues at coordinate 7,198 of PVKB01007329.1, read as the reverse complement.
TGAAGTTTTATCTCTAAGATTTCTGATTTCTTTTAATCATTTCTGATATGAATTTTGCATTCATATTCTGAATTTTTTCTCATTTATTAGTATTGTCTGTCTATAGTCTCTTGAATATTATTGGGTTTCCTTAGAACCATTGTTTTAAAATTTTTTTCCAAGCATTGTGGATTTCCTTCAAATTGGAATGCAGTTCTGGAAAATGGTTGTGTTCCTTTGGACATGTTTTCTTTTCTTTTTTTTTTTTTTTTTTTTTTTTTTTTTTTTTTTTTTTTTTTTTTTTTTTGGTGTGTGTATGCCTCTGTGTTAGTATCTACCTATCCATTGTAACAGTTGCCTTTCTAAATTTTATGAGGTAGCTTTTGTATGAAAAGGTTTCTTTTTTTAAAGTTAAGATGTAAGTTGTCAGCTGGGTAGGCGTTTGGGTTTGGTTGTAGGTGAACTAAAACGTATGACCTCTATGTGATCCTTTCGGTGGTATTACTGCAGATGTCAGCAACGTCTATGAGGAACTCAATAATCTAGACTGTAGTGGTTCATGGAAGTGGTTGTATGACTTTATCAAAGACAGTGACTTCCAAAGGTGCTTTTCTTCAGGCCTTGCACTGATGGTGAAGGAGATTGTTGTAGTGACTGCCTTGGTCTCGATTGACAGAATGTCCCTAGGTCTCACAGAGTGAGGACAGATGAAATGAGAGGTTGTGGCATTAACAGCCGTTGTCTCAGGGCAGCAAGACGTAGTAGATGTCTGGGCCTGTAGCACCTGGAGGCGCAGCTCTGATTCCCCAGATGCCCTGAGATGAGCACTGGAGACACAGGAGAGCACTGGACTCAGGTTTGCGGGATACAAAGGAGACCCTTCCTGGGTTCTGTGGGGGCGATCACAGGGTTCTGGGGCTTGTAGCACCTGTAGCCGTTTTCTTGGAGTGGTAGGACCTGAATGGGATGAATACAGCTGATGGGATTTTTTTTTTTCCTGCTGCCAGCTGCTGCTGTCTAAAGGTGGCTGTGGAGGAGACCTTTCTTGTTCACCTTTTCTCAGCACAGTCGAGCCCAGTGCCTCCCTGTCTCTCCTGAGCAGGGTTGCAACTACAATTTGCATTTCCCCTAGGTTGCCCTTCCAACTCTCCTTACTGTTTAGTAACCTTCCCACTCCCCTGCTGAGTTCCAGTTTCCTCAGTCATTCTCAATATATATGTTTGTTCCTTTGTTGCTCTCTTTTTTCTCTGTGGCAGAGTTATTTGCAGAATTGTTGCTTAATATAAAAAATTCATGCAAATTTTATATTCAAAGTTTGCATTCAAAATATCTGTTTGTTTTCACATGACTACTCCTCTCCTGATCGCTGGGACACTTGCCGCTAAGAAGACGCCTTCTGTTCACTCCATGGCCTTGTACATTCCTTGACCTACTGAATCCAGCTCCAGAAGCACAGCCTTTAGGGACTTTGTAGTGACACCGAGTGGCAGGAACTATTTAGCCCCATTTAGTGAAAGAGGAAGCTTGAACTAGATAGGTTAAATACTTCTGTGAAAATAACATCAATTGAATTACAACAAAGTCTATTTATTCAGAGTTTACTGCAGCAAGGGAGTTTGTCACTGTCACTGTGTTTGGACAGAAACTCACTCAGGTAGAAGAGTGAAAAATAGGGAGGCTTCAGTGTGTCCTGGCTGGCGGCTGTTGGCACACGGACAATGTGGGCAGGCATGTGGGCACCCTATATCTCGGGTTGGGGTACACGTTTGGCTTTCTTTGGTTGGTCCTAAATTTTAAGCAGAGACACAAATTAGGAAAACAGAGAGCAAATATTCAAGTCTTGTCCATACTGAGCCAACTGTTGCAGAAATAATTGTGTGGCTTTCTGGGTTGTTAACTAGAGGTAGTGGTATCCCACCTCTAGGCTATTGTCAATATTGAGTTAGTTTTCTGACCAGGTTGTTGGACAGGGTTCTTTTTCTACATCTGTCAGTTGTCCGCTTGTGTACTCAGTCTCTCACATGACTACAGGTTAACAGGTGAGTTGGTGGCAAACCAGAGGCTTGAACCGGGGTCCCCTGTTTCTGAATCTTGCTTTTCTGCACACCAGTCAGGCTGTTGTGGACCCAGCTACAATGACTATTGGTACTGTTTCCTACCTAACACATTGCCCTCTATTTCCAAGTTATTTTCTGTTACACTCATTGACAATTTAAATAATTAGTGTTGTCTTTGACTAATTAATGCTATAGTTTTGGTAAAGCCTACTATATCCTTAGATACCTAGATAAATAAAGTACTTGTCTACTCCAAGTGACATTTGGAGATTCTTATCTTTTCCCACATCATTTACATATAACATTTGGTCTGGGTGGGACAGAGGGGGGTACGCCTGACCCTTGTACAAAGATAACACAGATTTGTTTTAGTTTGGATGGTGGGGCATGATCAGCGAATTCCTAAGAAAGTGATTGGAAGATGGAAGAGGTCTTTGTAACAGTCTTGCCATCTGGGAAGAAATGGCACCTAAATTATTATCATGGTTTGGCTCTGAATATCCACCAAAAGTCTCATGTATTTGAATGTTATGGATTGTCCATGAAACCCTGTGCTGTTGGGAGATTGTGGTCTGGTCTGGAGGGTGGGTTGCAGGCACATAAATTGGATTACATTACAGATGAGTAGTGGGGGCTTACCACACTTCGATCCAGGAAGGGCTGATCATTGGGATGGGACCTGGAAGCATATATATGTATATAAAATGCTGCTACCTTCCTCTGAATGGAGACTGGACCTGATGGGACTAGGCTTCCTGCTTGTAATCTTGTGAGGAGCTGCCTCTGCCTCTGGCATGTACTTCCACTGTTGCTGACCGCCCCTGAAGGGACTGTGACCTTCCAAAACTGTGAGCTAAGATAAAAATTTCCTCCCCTAATTTTGTGGATGTTGAGTATTGAGTCACAGCAATGAAAAAGTAACTGAAACACTTATGAACAGGATATTGGTGTGTTGTGACATGGTGAGTCCTCTGACCCTCCTGAGGGGAGAGGGGACAGCTCCCAGGTGTATACACTGGCAGGGGCTAGAAGGAGCTCTCAGCCAGGAGGTCAATGCACTTTGGCATATGGTGTTTGCCCTGCTGCTTGTGACACACACCTTAAACTCATTGGGTCTGACTTGTGGCATGTGCCGTTTGATGTGTGCCACAGGCCTTGGGCCTGTGTAGGGTTGCTGTGCCTTCGGGTATTTAAGGGCAGGAAGGCTATGGGGCTTGCATAAGGTGATCACCCACCGTGAGTAAAACCCAAAACTGCAGTCAGCAAAGAGACGTTGAGAAAGAGAAGCAGCAGGTTGTCCCAGGCGTCAGCATGCTGTTTCCATGAGTTGTCTCTGTGCTGAGGTGGGCTTTGCTGAAGAGTGATTACTTTTGAGTCACTATAGGTTTCTAAGTGATCCCGTGCCTGTGCACCTCACCCCTGCTCTGACGAGCAACCTTTCCCCCACGCTCCTATAGACAGCCCCTCCCCCACACTACTGTGAGGAATCCCGCTAAACTCAATGGTTCTCCAAACTGGATATTGGTGTAATTGTTACTTTGGCCTGTGTGCTGTACCTTATCTGGAGTGAAAAGATGTCTCCCCGGGAAAAGTGTTTCCGTAACTGTTTTCTTCCCCCAGTTACGTGCAGCATCTGGTAGAAGATGGGAGAATTTAAACTAAGCAATTAGTTGCCTGTGCGTAAAGGGAAATATTAAACAGGGAAAGGTTTGAAATATGGTCATTGTGCGGTATTATAGAGGCTGAGAAGAGTTGAAGCTTTCAATACCACAGGAAAACCCAGGCAGAGAGATCCCGGATCCATTCCTTTTACCGTGCGGAGTGTCACAATCTAGTATTAGGATGACCAGGTAGATAACAGAGCCACAAGAGTTGACGTAGAAGAATATTGTATGGGAAATGCTTTATCTTAGTGTTTCAGTACAATCTCCTAGATTGAAACAAGGAGGGTAATGAAGCGATTTATCCTTTCACAGGAAATTGAAGAGGGCACCCCGGAATACCTTAACCTCGGGACGAATGAAGGGTGAGCTCTGATGTGATAGTTCTTGCTGGGCTCCAATGAGAGACGCTTCCTGGCGGTGTCTCTGCCCCGCCATCACTGATGAAAGGGCCATTTACAGTTTCCTGGGAACTCTTCCTTACATTTGTTTGCTTTTAAGTATTCGGGGGAACAACCAAAGTGGAGTATTTGATTTTGTTTTAATTATATCCAGAGGATTTCTGCCAGGCAGGAATGAGGGGCAGGGAGCCTTCCACTAATGTTTGGAGTCTCTCGATAGGTTCTCCTTTGCTTGGTATTTCATTTCTTTGGACTCTCTGAAATGTTTCTCTCCCGCAGCCATGAAGTCCTAGAAAAAAGTTTGCCCTGAAGAGTTCCAGGAGAGTGGTGCTGATGGTCCCAAACAGAAATATTTGAACAAAAAATATTTGAAAGTAAGACTTCACTTGTTGATTAAAAAGAAAAAAGTAGGAAAAAAAAAAAAACTCCGTGGTGAAGTCAGCCTTGGAATTTTGGAGCAGTCAGTGTGCATAGCTTGCTCTGTATCTGCAGTAAGATTTATCTGTGACCTCATTTGACTCTGGCAAGAGAGGACGTAATGGTGGGGCATTTATGACCATAAATACACTATCCACTCTGGACAAATGGTCTCTGATCCATTTGGCGTTGACTTTTGCAAATGGTGAGATAGGGGTCAAGTTTCAGTCTTGACACTGGATATCCAGTGTTCCCAGCACCACTGATTAAAGATGTCCTTTTTCAAAGGTATGCTTTTGGCATCTTTGTTGGCAGTGTCTTGCTACCGGTGTGTACGCTCATTTCTGACTTCTCTATCCCATTCCATTGGTCCGTGCGTTGCTTTTTATCCCAATAGCATGCTGTTTTCATTACTATGGTACTGTGATATGTCTTAAAATCAGGTACAGTGATATTGCCAGTATTTTTTCTCCTTTAAGATTGCTTTGGTTTACAGGATTTTAAATACTTCTATGTGTTTTAGGATTGTTTCTTCTAGTTCTGTGAAGAGTATCATTGGTAGTTTGATCATTATTGCATTGAATCTGCAGTCCTCCTTGGGTGGCATGGGCATCCTCCCAGTGCTCTTCTACTCTATGAACAGAGAGAAATCTTTCCATCTTCTATGTTATCTTCAATCTCTTTTGTCAGTCTTTCAGTCTTTTGTAATTTTCATTCTAGACATCCTTTGCTTCCTCGGTTAAGTTAGTCCTAGGTTTTTGGGTGTGTTTTTTTTGGTAGCCATTGTGAATGAGATTGCTTTTCTAATTTTCTCACCAAATTTATTTTTAGTGTCTGGAAAAGGTACTGATTTTTATGCTGATTCTGTATTCTGTTATTGTAGTCAATTAATTTTTCAGTTCTGATAGCCTTTTGGTTATATCTTTAGATTTTTCTAGAGAATCATATTGTCTATAAAAATATAGTTTGACTTCCTCCCTTACTAGTTCTATGCCTTAGTTTTTGCCTTGCTGAACTGCTCTGGCTAAAACTTCTAGTACTGCGCTTAATAAGAGCTACAAGAATGAACACCCTTGTGTTGTTGCTGATCTCACAGGACAGGCATTCAGCTTTCCCTCATTCACTACTAGCCATATGTTTGTCATATGTAACTATTATTCTGTTAAGATATGACTAATTCATTCATGCCTTTTTCATGAAGAGATGTTGAATTTTATCAAATGTTTTCTGCATCTATTCAGATGATAACAAGAGTTTTATCTTTCATTCTGTTGATGTGATTTATTATATGTATTAATTTGTATATGGTAAGCCATACTTGTATTTCTAGAATAAAACCATTTGATAATAGCATGCGATCTTTCCAATGTACTATTGAATTTTATGTGCAAGTATTTTGTTAAGCTTTCTGCATCTATGTATCTATCAAGAATATTGATCTGTTAATAGTCTTTCTGTTGTGTCCTTTCCAGGTTTTGGTATCATAGATGGGTTTGGAAGGGTTTGTTTGTTTCTGTTCTATTAAAGTTGAGAAGCTCTAGTGTTAGTTCTTTAGAAATCTGGTTAAGTTAAGCCGTGAGTTCACCTGGTCCTGGGCTTTTACTTTTGGGAAACTGTTTATTACTGATTCAATTTCTTTATGTGTTGTTAGCCCACTCAGACTATTTATATCTACTTGGTTCAAATTTTATAGGCTTTATCTAATAAAAAAACTGCACATTTTTTCTAAGTCTATTTTAGATTTTTTTGTTAGCATGCAGTATGTCAAAAATAATTCCTTATGACTTTTTAGTATCTGTATATCAGCTGTAATGTTTCCCTTTCTGGTTCTATGTTTGTGAGGATACCCCATCACCTTTTCGGTTAGTCTAGATAAAGTTTTGTCACTTTCATTCATTTTTTGAAAGAACCAACTCCATGTTCCATCAATCCTTTTTTTGTGCTTTTAAATGCTAATTTATTTTTAATTCTGCTCTGATTTCTTTTCTTATTAGGCAACCAAGGCTGGAGTTTGCATCACACTCCTGAGTTTCGGGATTAGAGCATGTAACACACACTGGGCCTCTGCTTTGATTTTATTTTTTCTTTACTTTTGTGTCACATTTTAGGACAAAGGCTTAGAAATCTCTGCACCCCATGATGGAAGGAGGGAGTTCACCATGTAGCCCCAAGTAGAGTTCTCTTCCCGTATTTATTGGGGGAAAAGAAAGGGTGCTGTTTTGCGGGGTGGAGCTAACAGTGAATTATGAAATCATGGGACATATGGACACGATAATCACAAGGCAGGAATTTTCTTATCAATCATTAGGATTATAGGCAGGTGGCAGTGGGACAGAGCTTTAGGTAAAGATGTACAGTAGGGAAATTCCACAAAGGGGAAGGTCTTGAGAAAGAGCGCTCATCGATCATTGATTTAGCAGGTGTACAGCTAGCCTTGAAATGAGTGTCTTTGCAGCAGTTTAGTTTTTGGATGAACATTACTTAGCCTTGGTATAGGCAAACAGAGACAAGGTGGGAACCTGCTCTCATGGAAAGTACTTTTCAATCTGTGAGGCAGAAATTTCAATTTAGGGATTATTGAGAGTTTTCATATTTATGGATTATTACGCAGGTCTCCACAATTTCAGGTAATTTTTATGACATTGAAGTACTCATGAGGTTGTACATTTTAAACCTTCCCTTT